>PVKH010000416.1:0-38770 GCA_004027955.1 Chaetophractus vellerosus
TAATACAACAATACTAACTGATACAGTGCTTCTCAAATTATCTGTGGAGAAGAATCAGTATTAATTATGCCCAATCCATTGTGAAACAATGTATTCATAAAATAAAGTAAAAATGAATTACTGAAAAGCAAGTAAGCTTCTATATACCACAATAAAGACAAATTACTATAGAAATTTCTGAAACTCTCAATTTCTGTACTTCTCTCTTTGTAGACTAATAGAAACAATTAATTCATTGGCATTGATGTAAGAACCACATTTTAAGCATCACTATTATAATATAAACCAAATATTCAAATGCACCCAATTACCCCAATTATATTTATCTATTATCAATCCTGGATCCAAGCAAGGATAATTCATTGCTTTTAGTTGCCATGTCTTTTTATTTACTTTAATCTAAGAAAGTTATCCTTTTTTGACATTTATGACACTGATCGTTTTTGAAGAATCCAAGCCAGTTGATTAGTACAATGCCCCGTAATATGGTTTTGTCTGGTTGTTTTCTCATGGTTAATTTTACTTTAAGCACTTCGGACCAGATTACTACAGGTGATGCTGTGTCCTTCTAGGTGCATGGCATCAGGAGGCACATTTTGTCAGTTTGTCCCATTATTGGTCATTTTAATGTGGTGTCAGTCAGATTTCATTATGTACAGTCAATCATCATTACTCATATTTGCAAATTTTTCTGTTCAACAAAATCTATCTGTAAGCCCCAAATCACTACTCTCAGCACTTTCATAGTCATTTGCAGACATGTGCAACACAACAAAAAATTTGAGCCACCCAGCTGAAGCTAACGGAGGCTTTCATGCTATAAACAAGTATCCTTCTCACAGTATATTTAGTGCCATATTTTTTGCATTTGGGGGCTTCTTGGTGATTTTGCTGTTTAAAATGGCTTCCAAATGTAGTGCTGAAGTGCTGTTAAGCATTCCTAAGTGCAAAAAAGTTCTGATGAGTCTTACTTTGTTGATAAGCTTTTTTTCAGGCATGAGGTATAGTGCTGATGGCCTTGAGTTCAATATTAACTAATGAATAACTTACAATAAATAAGGTGTCTTACAATAGAAACACACATAAAACAAGGTTATATATTGATCAGTTGATGAAAATGTTGTGACCAGAAACTTGCAGGAACAAAACCCCATATTTTCCCTAAAAGCAATGTTGAATATTTGTTTATTTAGTGTTTGTGGTGACTTGGTAGATCATAACTACTGCAAATAACAAGAATTGACTGTATATATAGTTTCCTTTTGTAATTAATAAATAATTTAAGTTATAAAATGACATTGTGTATATACCTTTTTTCCCCCAACATTTCACTCAATGGTTTTAGCATCTATTTATTTAACATGCCTGAAATAATTGTATGTTAGGTAAAAAATGATGATGACTTTTAATTCTATTGTATTCTTTATTAGCTGACATTCCTCTATAAAGAAGAGCTTTCCTTTGTCCCTTTACCTCTTTATTTTTGGGGAAGTATTTCTATGGCCTTATGGATTCTTTTATTCTCTTTCATTCAATGTGTTATAATCCACTACCATCATAATACACTTTGAAGTTAGAGTTATCTGAAATTATGCCAGCTGATATGTCCTCAGGCCAGCTGCAATGTCCTTGTGATATCCTACCATAAGTTTTCGATACTAGTACTTCCTTGCTTTCTGATAGAAGTCATTCTAGAATCACCATGTACTTTCCCTGGCCCAGATCAAGATTAAATAATTTCTCCAATGAGCTCTAGTTCCTTTGAGTTGGGAATGATATTTAGAAATGAAGACCTTGGTGCTATGTATGCTTATTACTACTGGATATTATCCTTTCAAATAAGTACAAAGGAACTTACTATTTTTTAATCCTCCCCTCACCATCCCAAATAGTACATAACTAGTTGTTTCACACATAGAAAGATATAGAATTAACTCTATTAGAAAAATGTTACCAGTGAAAATTTGTTGAAATAAAATGTCATAGGCATTCAAACATTTAAACATGTATAACTACAGCTAGTCATACCTTTTCCAGATGAAGTTCATTACATATAAAGATGCAAAATCTTGGTTAAAATTTATCAGAAATGATATTTTCATACCCTCCAAATCTCCCCAATAAGATCTCTTTCTCCTTATAACACCAATTGTATGTTGTTTCCTACATTCCATTATACACAGCATACTCTGCCTCATACTGTGAATATTTTTGTCTATCTCTCTTCTCATCTCTATGGTGACTGAGTTTAGTATCTAAAGTCATTTGAATCCCAGATCCAATACTTGGCTATCTTTATGCCTTCGAAAAAATTAATTACTTATCATCTCTAAGTATCAGTTCCATATGTGGAAATAGGGATAATAATACCTCTTCCTAGGCCTGATGAAAGGATTGGAATTTAAATAGAATGACCTCATAAATTGCAACCATAACTCAGACAAAGCCAAGAGAAATATCTAAAATCTAGTTTCTGTATTTTCAATATCCATAAGAGTTTGTGATCCTAAGAATTCAGGATTTCATCAAGGACAAAGGTTTTTAGCATAAGGCAGAAAATATATTTACATATCTTAGAAATTCTGTCAAGACCTTTAGACTTACTTATAAAGATCTTCAAATATCTTAAGAGATTTATAAAAATGCAAAGTCAAATAAAGTGACCGACTTAGGGAGTATTGGCAGACTACTATGTATAGATCAGAACAGAGGCTAAATTGGGGATTTATGTTACTTGACCACTGGACTCTTGAAATTATGAAACCCAGGACATAGTTTCTATTTAAAAAGAAGGGGTGGAGTACTAGATAGGGCAGCTAGTAAAAATTCCATGTCATAGATACTTGGCCAGATTCTCAGGTGGTAGGAAACCTCAGTTATCAAAGATTGTGATTTTCTTCCAGTAGTCAACATCTTTTAAAAGGGTTAGAGTTGGTATCAAATATGGACATGTTTAAAAGTAGACACAATGGAGACTTCTAGTTTCTACTCCAACATGTAAAGAGCTTGGAATTAATTACTCCCATCCTTAGAACAAGAAAAATCTAGTCAAACTGAAAAATTAATTACTGTTCTTGGACCCTTCAGAGAACTGAGGTTTCTGGGAAAACTGTGATCCTGAAATCTGGAGAGAGTAGCAAATCCAGAAATATAACAGCAATCGAGATCTGCTTACATGGAGCAGAAGCCAGTGGAGCCATAAAATTGGTAGGAGCAATTAAAGCGTTATTTTGACAAATTTCTGGAGGTGAGTGTAGACTAGAATGAGAGTGAGATGAGAAACTCCTGGGGGCCATAGTCTTAGTGGAGTCCCATACTTTTGTAGGATTTATCTCCAGAAATCCCACCACGTTCTCAGGATGAAGAGTTGAGAAAGATTTCCTTGTGGCTCCCTTGTGGAAGGCAAGAGTAAGCATTGTGAAACACTCACAGAATCTTCTCTATAACAAAGGCCCATACTCCGGGGGAAATAACTTTTTCAGAGCACAATTCTGAAATTTTATTCCAGTTCAGGGGAAAGGAATTCCTCCCCATTCCATACCCCTTCATTCTACTAGTCTTTCTGAGGGGGTAGGGAGTGTGCATAGTCACAAGGGGTCAGATTGGGAAGACTGGAGCCAAGGGAGGGAGTAGAGACCCCTGGAGAAACAATCGTTAAGGTCACAGAGCCAAGAAACAAGCCAATAAACGATTGATATTTAATTGAAAGATTATGGAATGCTATCCCATTCCCACACCTTACTGTCACACCATCAGGACTCCAGTGTAAAAGTAGGTTATAACTAGTAGAGCTGCAAGACACAGAGTCTGTTTTAGGAGGAGTACATAAAGCAACCCAAAGTAAAGAGAAGAAACAAAAACAAGGGCACTAAGGAAATTTGAAACCTCTGTAGCTATAACTATAGCAAACATTTTAGACAGCCCAACTCCTAGCTAGATTAATAGAAATATTCACAGTAAAAGACTATTTACCTCATTTACTACTATGCAATACAATATGTCCAGCTTTAGCAAAAAATTATAAGGCATGTCAAAAGGCAAGGAAAAACAGTCTGAAGAGAAAAAGCAATGACCGGAATGAGATTCAGGCATGACACTGATTTGGGAATGATAATTCAGAGAGGGAATTTAAAATAACTATGATTAATATGTTAAGAGCTCTAATGGAAAAAGGAAGAAAACAGGTAGGCAATATAAACAGAGATATGAAAACTCTAAGAAAGAATCAAAAGGAAATGCTAGAAATAAAAAACACAGTATCAGGAATAAAGAATACCTTGATGTATTTGTCAGTAGACTCAATACAGTAGAGAAAAGAATCAGTAATCTTGAAGATAGATCCATACCTTTCCCAAGAATAAAATAAACACACACATACTCACTCAAAAACACGAACGGAATATCCAAGAACCATGGGACAATAAACTTAACCAATGATGTAAAGCACTTGTATTCAGAAAACTACAATTCATTGTTAAAAGAAATTTTAAAAAGACCTAAATAATTGGAAGAAAATTCCATGCACACAGATTGGAAGACTAAATATCTTTAAGATGTCAATTCTACTCAAATTGATATATAGATTGAATGCAATCCCAATAAAAATTCCATCAGCATTTTAAAATAAACAGAAAGCATGATCATCAAATTTATTGGAAGGGTAAAGGGTCCTGAATAGCCAAAAACATTTTAAAAAGGAAAAGTGAAGTTAGAGGACTCTCACTTCTGGACTTTAAATCATATTACCTAGTTACAGTGGTAAATACAGCATGGTACTAGCATAAAGACAGACACATAAACCAAAGGAACTGAATTGATGGTTCAGAAACAGACCTTCACATCTACGGCCAAGGGAGGTTTGACAAGCCTGTTAAACCCATCCAGCTCAGGCAGAACATTCCATTCAACAAATGGTGCTGGGAGAACTGGATATCCATAGCCAAAAGAAGGAAAGGGGACCCCTATCTCACACCTTATACAAAAATTAACTCAAAATGGAACAAAAAGCTAAATATAAAAGCAAGAACCATAAAGCTTCTAGAAGAAATTGTAGGAAAATATCTTCAAGACCTGATAGGAGGTGGTGGATTTTTAAAGTAGATAAGAGGAGGACTGAGATGGACTACTGATGTTTGATGTAAGTAGGAGTTTTAATTAACTTTACTGTAAAAGTGTGGAAATGCTTAGAGTTGATGGTAACACACTATAGTGAGTAATAGCTGGTTTATAAATGGGAATGTGGCTGAAAAGGGTAGTCTAGGGATATAATTGCCAATTGACAGAAAGCTAGAGTATAATCTAGGGACTGAATAACATAATAAACCCAGAGGTGGATGAGAATTGTGGTTGAGGGTATAGATACAAGAGTGTCCTTTGTGAGCTAGAGTGGATGTACCTTACTATTGCAGGGTGGTGGGAATGTGGAGAAGCATGGGAAAAATACAACTGGAGTGATCTATGAACTATGGTTAACAGTAATAATATAATATTCATGCATGTAAGTCAAAAATGTACCGTGTTGGTAATGGGGGAGTATGGAGAAAGTATGCCAAATGTACACTAGGGCCCTGGTAATAATCTGATGACATTATTTTATAATCTGTAACAAATGTTCCAACACGGTGTGGTTTGTTGCTAGAGGAGTGTTTATGGGAATTCAGCACATGTGCATGATTGTTTTCTAAGTTTACAACTTCTGTCACAAAAATATATTTTAAAAATAATAATAGGGTAGATTGGGGGGGGGATACACCAAATGTAAGATAAGGACTATTGTTAGTAGTAAGATTTTGGTAATATTCCTTCATATTTTGTAATAAATGTCTCACAACAATGCAAGGTATTGGTGGTGGGTTGATGTATGGGACCCCTGTATGATGTTATGCATGTTTGCTTTATAATTTCACAACTTTTACTATACGCTTATTGTTTATGTATGTCTACATACAAATGATGTAAAAATAATAATAATAATAGGGTGGGTTGGGGGGAAAATATATCAAATGTAAAATACTTTGGTTAGTAGTAATATTTTGAGGATACTCTTTAATCATTAGTTTAAAATGTTTCACAAAATTGCAAGGTATTGGTGGTAGGGTGATGTATGAGAGCCCTGTATAATGTTATATATGTTTGTTTTGTAAGTTCACAACTATTACTATACACTTATTGTTAATGTATGTTTATGTGTGAGTGAAATACTTCAATAAATGAAAAAAAAATGAAAAAAATATGTTGTAGAAAATCCCTTTCCAAATTTTTTATTAAAACACTCATAAAACTATTTTAAAATTTCCTACATACTTGAACAAGAAGAAAACAAAGATCAGGGAAATGTTGCATTAATGTAGGATTTACACAATCCTCCTTATGCCTTATTCATGAATTAGGATTGAGAGTTTGCTAGTTTCTTAATTTCCCTTTTCAGCTTCCATAAACTATTCAAGTGAGCCAGTTCTTAGGGATTCTACTTCTTAGGGTGGAAACTCAATTGCCTCAAAACAAACTTGCATTTTGCTTCCAGGTTCCAGATAAGGTCTCTTACTTGAAATTTCTCTTTGCATTATTATGCAGGAAACTTTAGAATTCATCAAGCTGCATCATTATACACTCCTATGTTTTCCTCCCAGGATAGCCACAAGTATCTTTACACCTCCTAGAAAGAAGAAATGACATTTTTAAAATGTCTGCTGTGCACAACAACTGTTTTCGACTTGATAAATACTAACTTTCCTTTCGCTTCAGATCTGAAAAGAGCATTTTTTCCACTTAGGTCCACTGTGAAGTGATTGGCGGCAACACTACCAGTGAATCTCTGTGGTTCACTCTTCATTCAAAGAAGGGTGAGCAAGTAGAAAAATAAATTCATGGGACCTATAGAGGAAGAGAAAGGCCCACTTTTCATTGAGTATGTTGAGGATTTCATTTATGTTTCAGGATCCAGTTAGATAGATCTCAGATGGCAATATGAAAGTCAAACAACTCCCATCCCCAAATATGCAGAATTTACAAAAGGATTCACCAGAACCTCTTCCATGACTCCTGGAGCACGTATGCATATAAAGCTATGGGAGTGAGGAGGGGAGGAAGGGATTCAAGCAGATTGGTAAACTACACTGGATTCCTCTACTGGAAGCTGCGGCTTCCCTCTACTGATGGGCGGAGCTTCCCTCCGCTGGTAGATGGGACTTCCCTCTACTGGTGGGTGGGGCTTCCTTCTGCTGGCAGGTTCCTACTCTCTACTGGTGAGTGGGGCTTCCTTCTACTGGGGTGACTAGAAAAAAGCGTGGTAGCCAACTGTTTCCCTAAGCTGTAGGACAGTGGGATTTGGGGACTGTGCCTGAACCCCACTCTTCTCTGTTTGCAAATTCCACCCCCTGAACCCTGTGTAAAATCTACTCCACTTTGCTAGTAGTTTTGCCAGTGATCCCCTTGCAGAACAGGAATAAAAGTCAACAATATATCATGCCAAAGAACATTCATCTGAGGAATGAAAAGTGGATTAAGTTGATAAAATTGGTTAACATCATATGCCATGTAAAAAAAGATAAATAAGAAAAATTGTATTAGCCCCTTAATGGGATAACAAAAAGGCATTTTATAAAATATTACGTCCATTTGTATTTTAAAACCCTTTAAAAAGGACAAGAAGGATGGGTTCAGTGTGTTTATTTCGAACCAATATCCAGCATCATACTCAATGGGGAAAATGCTAAAGTTTTTTCCTTTCAAATCAGTGGCAAAACAAACAAGCCTATTATGCAACTCAAAACTAATGGTATTTAAGAAATGTTGATCAATTTCTTATTTTATGACCCTAAAATAAGTATAACAATAGTAAAAAAGGAAATATTTTCATTAGTTGCAGAAGATATGATTACAGCTCTGGAAAATTAATCTTTGAAAAATGGCATTCATAGAGGAAAAGATACATACAAAAAGCATGAATTCTAATTCTATATATTAAAGATTTCCATTTAAAAGAGCAACAGAAGTATACCAGTGACAAAAGTGAGCAACCCATGGGGATAAAACCATAAAATGTGTTTTATGATAGTATCTTAAAAAATGTATCTCCATTATTCTTTTCTATTTCTCATTAGTGTCAAGACTTTAATCATTTCCATATTAATCTACAGTATTAATTATAATAAATAATTAGCATAAAAGTTGGGATAAAAATTATAATGAGATCCATTATTAATATTGAGGAAATAATTTAAACTCCATCTGTAAGAATAACCAGCTGAGAATATTTTTGTAATTTTTCAAAAGAAAGTAACTGGCCAAACCAAATATTTAAAACAAATGGTATAATTATAGTGATTAAAACATTAGCCTACTTGTCTACAGATAAACGTACAGATTATTGGAACAGAGTAGATAGCTGAAGATAGATTATATTACATATGTAGTAAAAAGAGGCATCAAAAAACAAGGAATAATGGAAGGTTCATTCAATAAATGGCCTGAGTACTGGTGGTAAGCAATTTGCTGGGGGATGGAGGGAGAGGAGGTTCCACAAGTATCCTGATGAATTAAAAACTTAAGTATTAATAAAGAAAATTGATCTGAAGATACATATTTGGAGAAAGGCTAATTTTCTAAGTAAAACAAGCAAAAAAAATCAAGAGGAAAAAATCCTATATTTAACTCTTTTAAAATAAAAACTTATGTATGTGAAAAAATAATCAATAGAAATGAAAAGGTAAAGAAAAGATTGAGTTCATAATTGTAGCAAATAACACAAAGACTTACTATCTAGATTCAGCACTTTCCCCCTTGTTCATTTAATAGTTATAATTCTACCCAAGTGTACTATCTGTTTATGTTCTTTTACCATGTATCTATTAAAAGCTTTCTATTTTTCTATTTTTTTTTTACATTGGGGATTATACTTTAAATAAATGAAACAAAGGGAGCAATTATTTTGGTATTAATTAGAAAAGCACAAAGCCCCCACGAGTTATCAAAGTAATGTAAATCAAAGCTACAATGTAAAACTTATGCCTATTATATTAGTTAATTTTCTCAAAAAAAAAATATTCCCCAAATCTGCTTTGAGTAAAATAGAAATTTTCTCTCATACATATTTTGTAACAGTGAAGATTAAATCATAATTGGAAGAGCAATTTGCCAATACTTATGAATTGTCATAGAAATCTTAGTGATAGTAAGCCCATATCCCAAAGACAAAGAACAGCCTTAAAATATGGAAAAGGCTATAAGAAAAAAATTTTTTTCTAAATAGCCTGTACATCCAACAATACAGCAATAAGAAAGAAAATTATGGAACTCAGCGGAACTCAGTGCTGCCATTAAAATGATTATAATGAAGATTGTGTAACAGCATGGAAATGTCTATGATAGTTCTACCATAGGAGAAAACAAAAAGCAAAATATAAAAGTGTGTCCATGGCAGCAAAAGAAAAAAAAGACAGAAAGAAATGCACTAAATCTATAACCTAGTGGCTCATTTTTAAGCAACATAAAACATTTAGTCCCTTTAAGTCACAAATACCCAGCCTCAACTCAGTAATTAAAACTGTTTAATATATTAATCAACACTGCAATCTTCATTCAAAGATAAGATGCTTCCAATCCCCCACCACCAGGCTGGGCTTGGAACCTGGGGGCTGGAAGGGAGAAGTGTTTCTTATCTCTTTTTTCCTGCTCAGCCTCCTTAGATTACTAACTTGGGCTTTAGGCTTCTCTTGCAGTTGGAATTCTCTTCTCCTACGGTGTGATCCTCCTAGGCAGGATTCTATCAGGTCTTTCTCCTGTGGCACTGCTGTGCTCCTTGGGAAATGCTCACACATTCCTAACCATTTAGGATTGCAGCAACCAAAAGCTGAGCTCTATTCCCCCCATCTCCATCTGGGGCATGAGTCTTGAGTGGAGAGAAGCCACCCAGAGCACTTGCAGGAGCCCACCCCTTTAGACTTGACGTAGAGGAAGCAGCAGTGCCCATACCCTCCCTAGGGGGTTTGGAGCCACACAAGAGCCCCTTCCATGCTCTCCACCCTTTTATATTCTTGAAAGGCTTAAGACGTTCAAGAGTTGTTAGTAAGACTCTGAGACTTCAATTCTGAGAAATCCTCTTAGTGCCTCAGCATATGCTTCAAGTTTAACAAGTAGTTACAAAGTAATAAAGAACACAGAGAAACCCAAGTTCCAAATGGTTACTATTTTCAATTTATTTTAATGATTAAAAAATAAATTTGGAAATCATGAAATAAAAGATAACTCAATCAGTAGTCAAAAGTTCTAGATCCTTCTTGACCCCCTACTAATGATATGCCTTGGTCAATGTCCTTAAGCTCCCTGAGCTTCTGTTTCCTCATCTGTGATAGAAATAATAAATAATAGCTATTCTACTTCTATAGGATGTTATAATAAACAGGTAATTTATTTACTATAAATATTAGATCAACATAATCCAGCCTTATTATAAGAATTGACTATTTCACAAATAGAAATTTCCCCATGTATTCTATTTTCTTCTTAATATGTGTGAATTGCTTTGCTCTTCTAAGTGGTAAAATAATCAGTATTGAAATAATCAGAAGTGAATACCAAAGTCAAAATTTCCTGTTACAACTTATTCATTGAGACTTATCAGAATATCCACCAAGCATAAAAAAAAAAATACCTGTTAACATATGACAGAAAAAGACAGCTTGTGAGAGATCTTTTTTTTTTTAACTGAAAATTAATAAAAATGAGACATGAAGCATCTGGAAACAAAAGCTTGTCAAAGCTTCTCTTCTAATGAGCACAAAAGACATATTGCTGGGGTTAGACTCTTTAAAAACTAGTGAAATGAGTTTATTATTCAAAGAAGCTTTTTGTTGAGGATTACGGCTTCTATTCAGATTCACATGAAACTGTTTGCTCTGGATAGACAATGAATTTCTTACTTAGGAGCAATTTCCCTATAATGTTATTTTCATCAGTGGCAATTTAAATCTAATGTTAGGACAGAAAGATAATAGAGGCACTTTCTTCTAGGTTTTCCTGGGGTGGATCCCTCAACCTGGGAATCCTTGCATTCCCAACAAAGTGCTGGGGAAGCCCAGGGAAGCCCAGAGAAAGCCTGACCTCTACTGGCTGTACCTCCATTGCTTTTCCCCTCATGGTTCCTTCTTCCCCCCTCCCCCTCCCCAAATCTCATCTCCTTAATAATCTCCCCTAGATATGTGTGCTAATATGAGTTAAGGTATTTAAGGCATTTAATTCTTCCCTAAGGAAGAACCTCTGTTCTAGAGGAATCTTCAGTCCATTGCAGAGGGGAAAGTTTTGAGCAGAGGGACCTTTGGGGCTCCTTTTCTGTTCTAATGTCACTCTTCCTTTCTCTCCCCCTCCACGGGAACCACTCTGCTAAGCAAATGAGTTTACCCTGTTGAGCCACCTTCAGCCACACAGCATCACCCCTACCTTTTCTGTCTGCACTCTCACTGTCATGGCTGCAATTAGAGTCAAAACAGCATAACAAAACAGAACAGCAATTTTATTTGGGTAGATATAAGTAAAGAAATGATTTAAAACCACTCACTGTGCAGTCCAGGAAGGAAAGAGCCTCCTTTATGTTTTAAATAATAATGGGGAGATTTTCTATATCTATATAGATATATAGATATGTGTATATATTATATTTTAGCTCAAAATTAATAAAAATGAAATGTGAAGCATCTGGAAACAAAAGCACGTAAAAGCTTTTCTTCTAATGAGCACAAAAGACATACTGCTGGGGTTAGACACTTTAAAAATTAGTGAAATGAGTTTAATTTATATAATATATAAAAATATATTTATCTGTTTATGTCTTCAGATAAATGTAAATAAAATAATTTGAAATGTGAGTTGGTAAGTTTAAATTAAATTAAATAACAATAGTTTTAGTAAGTTCAAAAGGAATAAAGTTCTGATACATGCCGCGATATGGATGAGCTTTAAAGATGGCATGTTGAGTGAAATGTCAGACACAAAAGGTCAAAGATTAGTTGATTCCCAGTATATGAAATATCTAGAATATGCAAATTCATAGGGACAGAAAGTAGAGTACAGGTAACCAGTGGCAGGGCAGAGGGAGGAGAAGTTATTGCTTAATGGATATGGAGCTTCTCTTTGGGGTGATGGAAAATATTTCATAATGGATGGTGGTGATAGTAACATGACATTGTGAATGTAATTTATAACACTGAATTGTACACTTGAGAGTGGTAAAACTGGGAAGTTTTATGTTGTGTATATGTTATCACAATAAAAATTAAAAATAAAGAGAACATGGAAAAGTTTACTGTGTATTTCACAGAATTAGACAACAGTAATGTTGAAAACAATCACTCAGGATAATCATTGCACCTAGCAGATAAGGACTTTCAGGAATTGGATGGCTTGTCCAAAGGACTTGGGCAAAATCAGAGCCGAAGCCCAGGTCTCTTCACTCCCAGGCCCTTGTGTGCATGTGTGTATGTGTCACACAAGGTCACACAGCCCTTAGGTTTTGTTATTGTTGTTACTAGAATTGTTAGTTGCCATTGGAAAATGTTTGCTGATCAACTTGAGACCTAACTGGGGTCACTTAACTCTCTTAAGGATCCAAAGAGACCAACAAGAGAACCTAAAAGGATAAATATAATTTGCTTCCTGTCCTCTGCTGACCTTATATTTCCTATATCATAACGTGGGATCCCGACTCATTCCCTGCCCCATAATTTATCTCTCAGATTTTTTACCTCAACCAGTAGACCCCACATTCTTCTCAAGGGGTAGCACTAACCCCTCCCTCATATTATTCTCCTAATTTCTGGGTATGTTTCACTTTTTCACTCCCTGCCCCTTACCCACTGTATCCTCAAATTATGACTAAGCATGCAGGCCTTGATCTCTGTATTTTAGGGTTGTTCAAAGCTATCTAATTTCTCCATGGAAAAGATAAACCTTACCTCACCAGTACTGGCCCCACCACCATCCCTGAAAATATGCAGCTTCCTGGAGTGTTAAGACAACTGCTGCCTAAACTCTACCTGTGTCTCCTCACAGGGTGAGGACAGCTGTGTATGGGGACATTGCTCCTCTGCCTAGGAATTGTGATCATGACTTGTACCGCAGGCTTGAGATTAATCACTAGGCAGTTAACTTTGTGTTCAGTGGGAGGTGAGTCTTCAGATCCTGAGAAGCAGCCCATGTCTCCCAGGGCAATCTGACCTTCCCTCCTTTATGGGACATATCACCCCATACAGAACAGAGACACGAAGGAAGACCCAGGCCTTGAGGAGTCTGTAGTTCATCAGCTCTAGAGTCTACAAATAGCAACCCCTCCACACCTTGCCCTTGACCCTCCACCTTCCACAAGGCTTTGAGCCCAAGGAATAGTCTAATGGATAAATGTGTACAGCTCACTTTGTAGAAGTTCTTTACTAAGATGGTGATATAAAATTGGCATTTCAAGTAAATATTTTCCCATTTATATGTCAGATATGCTTTGATTTCCTTTTTCATTTTTCTCTTATGTATTCAGAAATTTTTTACAAATATATGAAATTGTATATTGGGCAAACTGAAAGCAATTAAACATAAAACTATAACTGCACTTAATTTGTTACTCTGGAAAACAGAGGGAAACAAATCTTAGGTGGTAGAATCCAACTGCCTGAATTCATAAGCCAGTTCTACTCTTTACTCACCATAGCAGGCTATTTAACTTGCCTGAACTGCATTGCTCTCATGTGTAAAGTATAGATAATAATAGCACCCATTGCATAGAACTGTTCTGAGGATTAAATAAATTGGTGCATGGAAAATGTTAGTACACCACTGACACATGTGACCTCTTAATAAATGTATTACATTTCTAAAACAAGACAATGGAAGAGAGTGTTTCCATGTTAACAACAACAAAAAAAGACTCTAAGAAAACAACACAAATGTCCTTTAATGAGCAGATGGTTACAAAAGCAAACAGAAACAGAAAACTGTGGCATATCTATGTCATGGAATACTACTCAGCAATGAAAAGGAATGAAGGCTTGATCCACACAATAATCTCAAGGGAGCTATGCTGAATGAAAAACTCTAATCACCAAGGTTTACAGACTGTATGATTTCATGTATATAACATTCATGAAATGACAAAATTATAAAGATAAAGAATTGAATAGTACTTGCCAAGGTTAAAGGGGGGGAGGAGGGAGGGAAGTGACTGTGGCCGTTGCAACGGTTCTGTATCTTTGTGCTGGTGGTGTCACGAATCTTTACATGTGATAAAATTGCATAGAACCAAATACACACTTGCCCACCCACACACACCCACAAATGAATGCATGTGAAACTAGTGAGATCTGGATAAGGTCTGTGGAGCATATCTGTGTCAATTTCCTGGTTGTTTAATTATACTTTAATTTTTCAAGCTGCTACCTTTGGGAGAAACTAGGTAAAGGTACATGGGATCTCCCTGTATTATTTCTTACAATTGCTTGTGAACCTACAATTATCTTGACATAAAAGTTAAAAAAAAAGACACTAAAATAATTTTCCAGGGCTCCTATAAAAAGTCATTCTGCCTTATGTCCTTTAGTTGCTTTTCTTTTTAAAAATCGAGAGCACAGACAAATAGTCAAATAAAAAAACGAATTGGTAACAATGAAAAGTTAATTGCATAAAGGCAGGGTCTGTTAAAGTTGCTGAAAATTCTTTAAAAATATAAAGGCTTAGAATTGATAGGCAATAGATTATTTTGTCCAACTATTTTCTTTTTCTTGGAAAAGGATAATTTAGTTGCATTCTAAAGACTGCGTATAGTTAGTGCTAACCTTCAGCCACAAAATCAAAAAATAGCTCATCCTGAATATGGACACTATAGGCAGGGCAGTCAACCCCAGGAAATCAGCACCCTGTTGGAGGGCCTTACCTTGGAATATATGCTAACCCATCTCTCCAGTGTAATAGAGTTAGACCCATTTATAATTTTCCTACACATGGTTCTTCTGCCCCTTTTATTTGAATTTATAATAGTCAGTATACCCATTAAATAAATGTCCCAGAGACTTAAATCTTTGGTCTGTTCATACACCAGTTGAGCCCTGAATCTCAGCACAGTTGCAGCCAACACCTACCCTCCAGTTCATTGGACTTGCCAAGGACAACTATCCAAAGGATGATGATGTACAATGCCCATCCCAAAAAACAGAGAGTATCTACAACCGCAAGCAAGACAGTTCTGTCCTTCTTGTCGGGACTAAGTCCCTTCTCAATCAGAAGCAAAGTGGGCATCACCATCCCCAAATCCTCAGGATTGAGGAATGAAAATATAAGGGGGGAATGCAACTGTGAACTAAAGTAGATTTATTATTATTCTAGTAATGGAAGAACTTGTAACATTGGTATAAAGACAGTGGTTACCAGAGGTTCTTAGGGGAGGGTGAGGAAAGAAGAGGTGTAACATAGGGCATTTTGGGGGCATTGGAATTGTTCTGCATGACATTGCAATGGCAGATACAGGCCATTATACATTTTTTTTGTTAAAACCTATAAAATTACGCAGTCCAAAGTAGAAACCATAATGTAAACTATAGACCATGGTTAGTAGCAATGCTTCAATATGTGTTCAACAACTGTAATGTACCACACTAATAAAAGATGTTGTTAATGTGGGAAAATGTGAGAGGAGCAGGAGATGGAGTACATGGAAATCCCATATATTTTCGATGTAACTTTTATGTAATCTAAAACTTCTTTAAAAATAAAGAAAAAAAAATAGCTTGCCCTAGACTCCTGACATCTACAGTCAAGAAGGTAAGGATCCATCATGCCACAGACGTTGTACACAGGAACAAAGAAAGGAAAGGGGGCCAGAATTTAGGAGGAAATGGAAGCAGGAAACAAATTGTTTTGGGGTGACTTTCCTGCCCTTCCCACCTGGTTGACTTACGATGCCAGAATTTTCTTCTCTCGTTCTCACTTCCCCAAGTTATTTACCAGATTCTAAGTCTGGGTCATGTGAGTCACCAGGAAGGAAATGCTGACTGCCGGGGTTTACCTGCATAGCATCGGCCAGGCTGAATCATCCTGTCTACGGTGATTCTTGGTGCCTCAGCGCAGGATTTTGGACAGCTGCCATTCCCTTGTTGCTGTGACGTTCTGTATTATTAAACCTTCACCGATTTAACTGTTTACTGGTTTTTCTCCTCAGCTACGAGGCTCGCGAGTCTTCTCTGTATTTCCCCTACCGGCCACAAGTCCTTCATTCGATCAATCACAGACAAAGTGATACCACGAAGTCCTCAACCCCCAAACTGCCAGCCTCACCCTGACAAGAACGTATTGTGTACAACTCGGTCGAAAAATAAGAGTTAGTTAAAAATTCACTGTGCTAAACGCCAACTTCCCGGTCTTGGAATCCAAATTAGTCTCTTAGAGCAGGACTTTTCAAATTATCTGAGGTGAAGAACCAACGGCAGTATGCTACCTCTGCACAACGCCGTGAAAATAAATTGTTAGAAAAATGGAAAGCAAAACGATGAAGACAAAAAAAATACACCCCCTAAATTTTTATTCTTAAATCGACAGACGTACAATTACTCTGTCAAATTGCTATAAAAATCTCTAAATGTTTGTCTACGAGGTTTTTTTCACTCATTTCAGTACAAACAGTTCATAAACCAGCCCTGTTCCGCTGACCTCATTTGAACTGAAGTAACACTGAGTTAAAGGACATTCTGTCATCTGGTCATACTTCTCACTTCCTCAATCTTCTGCTGTGCTTAACTTCAGACCACACCCTCCACTTTCTTTACTCAGTTGCTGCTCTTGGTAAAAGAAGACTATCAGAAAAAGACTCAGAGTTCGCCAACCTGGTCCTCTGCACTTACATGTTGTCTCACTTAAAAAAGAAATACAAAGGGAGGGCCTTATTTGTTCAGCCTGACTCTTGGCATTTCCTTTCTTAATGGTTAAGAGGAACCTGAAAGGCAGGAATTATCATTTCATCTTACAAATGAAGCCAACTTGTAAATAGTGGGACCAGTTGTTAAACTCTGATTTTTTGTTTCAAAACTTAAACGTTTTCTATGCTACTTTTGTCTCTTACTATATAATGTTCTAAGAAGGCTATCGTCCTATATATCATTTTGGTATGTAGTTATTTGCATATTCTAACATAAAGGACTCCATATATTTTGTATAGTACCTTCCATTGCTATTTAATTATTCATTTATTTTCTCCCCAAAAAGCATACTGTCTTTCAAGGCAGGGATTTTGCCCCTTGTCTTTTTATATCTTCTACGGCATCCAGCAGAGGACATAAATCAACATTCAATAAATATATAATTAGTTCTCTTATTGTGAATTGAAACCTATATAAACATATTGCAATATTTTCAAAGAGAACTGAAATAATACTGCAAAGCCAAAGGGGTATTTTAAATACAGAAATGAAAATATGATATAATTTTAATTCTCTTTCATGATTGCAAAGGTCTTTTAACATCTTTGAAGCCATATTTTATTGCCTAGGCCAAATATATGCAACCGAGCAGTAACAATGATGTATTCTTCCTTAAATTGTACCATAGCAGTTATTTTAAAAATCTCAGAGAACACTGGAGACAGGGCTGAATTTTCCCCTGGTATCAATAACAAGAATGTCTCAGCTGTTAATTCAACCACAAGACGCAACCAGTGACCCAGGTTGGATGGTTTTCCAATGTACACTGCCATCTTGGACTTGCTTCTCAGTTAACAGAAGTCCTACAGCTGCTTTAAAAGCTTTTTAATTTTTATTTTGCCAAAGCCTCTTTAAACATTGCCTATGTGCCCTGAAGCTTTTTCAAACAAATCGGAGCTTCTGATATCTCTAAAGCAGCTGTGAGGACTTTACATTTTCACAAAGGGAATGAAAGATGGAGGATGTAACGAGTTGCTTATGGGAGTCTTCTTACAAATAAAATGTCTTAATAAACTTGTTCATGTAAATAAAATAAAGGGACATGATAAAAATCATGAAAAATAATTTACTGTCTTCACTCATGTAATCCTACCAATGGACTCTGTCTAATCCTGTGAAGAAAAATAAAAATAAATATCAATAATTCCCTGAAATCTTAAATGTTAGAAAATTAGACATGTTCTCCATCAAGGTTCTAGATACAATTTTAATGGATCAAGTTGATATATAGCTATATAATTACAGAAAGGCTGCCTAGCATTCTAGCTGATTTTAAAATGCCAAATGGCAATATACACTAAAAATAACAAATAAGGTTGTTGAAAATTATGATGAACCTATCACATTGCAATAATAATCTCCCTTCATCCACAGCCTGAGTCCTGAGTAATGAAATTGAATATACATTTCTAAGAAAAACTGTTATTTTTACTGGATATTTAATTGCACTTATAGCAATAATATAGCAAACCTGGGGAAACTTTTCCAATAGATTTGCATGCAATATATGTTTTTCAAACATGCATTATGTGTTTATTCTGAAAGCAGTACCAAAATTTGGAAGGAGAAAGGAATACCCTTTTTATTTTATTAATGCAAATATGTCTGTCATTTAACCAATACACTTATGCTGCAATACACAAATGACCATTACATTTGATGTTCTTAATGGGGATGGAAAACATCTCATGGCAGGACATATATGTTCTGAAAGAATAAGCATCTGAATTGATACCAAAGCATAAGAATTTTCTTAATGAGGCCCAAATGGTATTCATTAACAATATAATGGTTAGTTTTCCCTTCATTTGTCTGTTCTAGATGTACTTTAGCTCCTTTCCAGAGATAAATGCAACATTATTTTGTTTTGACATCTTTTTTTTTAGATTTATTTATTTATTTTATTTATTATACATCCCCCCCTTTTTGCTTGTTCTTGCTGTGTTCATTTTTCTCTGCGTTCCTCTGTGTCTGCTTGTCTCCCCCTGCTGGGGCAACCTGCCGAGTCAGCTCACAGGAGCGGCGGCCCGCCTGCAGTCCGCCCGTTCGAGGAGGCCCGGGGACTGAACCTGGGGCCTCCCATGTGGTAAACTGGTGCCCTACCAACTGGGCTATACAGCCGGCCCCCTTGACATCTTCTTATTATAAGGAATTAGATATCATATGGCTAACTTGCACACGCAATGGGTTCTCATGGACATTTGTCAAATGGACGGACGGATGGATGGATGGATGGATGGACAGATAGATGGTAAATTGACTGAATAAAAATATATGCATACAAATATAACTGTACTCAACAAGGTAGCTTGTCATAATAGCTTGTTTACTTCTTGAGATCTCAATGTTTTCAGCATGATGATTTACATACAGTAGACAGTAAATAAGAGCTTTATTGAGACAACATGGTTAACATTAACTATCCCTCCAAAAAAAAGAATTAACGTTTGTTAATTTTATGTTTTTTTACTGAGTTGTCAAATTAGTAAAGTTCCACTGCACCACTTAATAGATGTGTTTTCAAGTGCAAATAATTTCACTGTTCCTTATTTCTATCATAGGTAATATGTGGATTATAAATCTACCACATAAGGTTATTAGGAGAACTAAATAAGAAAATACATGAAGAATCCCTGGCAAATAATAAGTGTTTGACAAATGTTAGCTATTATTTATCATTACAGAGAATCCAAAGTATTTTCTGAGAAATATATATTTTCTATTTTTCTGATGTCACTTGACCTAAAGTTGATTTGTGAATTAAATACTTTTTCTCTTTCTAGATTTGTCCTGTATTGTGATCTTGTATTTAATTCTTGTTCTCGCATTATTATAGGCATATTTGAGAGGTATGATGGTAGAAGAATTACACCTATTGGAGGTCCCTCCCTTTTAGAAAATGAGTCATTTATTCTACATGGTAAGAATGGCATATATGCCCTCTCATTTGACCTTGTTTTTCCCTCTTGCCACCTCTCACCTCATTTTTAATATTTCCCTTTCCCATAGGCTCTTAGTGCCCTTATGTTATTTCAATATAAAACAATGTGATTAAACACTAATCATCACTGAAATATTAAAGGTATGTCACACTTCCCACGATAGGTTTGCAATTTAAAGGAGGCTTTTCTGAAATAGCCATGTTTAATATATTGTGTAAGTCTCCAGCAGTGAAACTTCAGTCAGTATGGTATCATGGATAATAGAGAAAGAGATTCTTAAAGTATATGGGGGCAAGTACACATTTTACAAAAGGCAAGGGAAGTGAACCTGAAAATGATGGCCTGGTAAGCCTAATATCAACAGTAAAATAATAAAACAGGCCTAGTGAGATGAAGTTTGTCAAAATCTGGTGGATGATGGACTCATGAGCAATAATCAGCTTGGTTTTTATAAAGAGCAAATCATGCCCAACACAATCAATAGCTCTTTTCAACAGAATGCCAAAATTAGAGGATGAAGGAATCAGGTAAATTTGCCTCTTGCACTATCACAATGCATTTAAAATGGTCCCTGCAAATTTTAAATTCAACTGTAGATAAAACTGATTCAGCTATGAATGCTTTCTAAAAAGGCCTGGAAAAAAAGCATAAAAGGTCATAGATAATGACAATGCAGGCTGTTTTGGGGATGCTAGCATTAAACTATCTCACTCACTGAATTTCCTAAACTGATGAAAGGAAAAAAGCATACCAGAATTGTGTATAACATACTTATTGAGTAACACACTTCATAGAACACAATTAGGGAGACATTGAAATTCAATGGATAATCTAAAAGTTTCCTAGGTGAGATATCTGTAACAATTTTCTCTTGACTAAAATAAAGCAGACTGAGCTAAGTGAAAAACCCCTGAGATATGAGTCCAGAATTCCTGGGTTGTGTTCTCTTTCCACCTCCTCTAAGTGCTTTCTTCCCTAACTCATTTAACTGGCAGGGATTTACCTGCCAAACCCTAACTTCAGGATTGAATGTGATATGGCAGGAATTGTTTTCACCTACTGAATATCTCGGCTCTTTGACCTGAAATTGATAGGACAAGTTCACAGATACCTTCTCCACTTTGTATCACCTATTCTTATATATAAACTTAACCGTAGCTTGGGTTCAGAGATGATGTCTGGGCTCATAGTCTGGCCAAGGAGAGAGATGAAAAATAAATAGCCTCATTGGAATGAAATAAGAGTAATGATAGAGGTATGTAGGAAGTTCTAGGGTACCTCAAATAAATGAATACGAGATTGTTCTAGGGAATTGGGTAAACTTTCACAGAAGTGACATTTGGCTTAGCCTTTGAAGGCCAGGTAGAGAAGGGGTGGGGATTGAGGTGTATGCCCTACAAAGGAACAGCAGACAGGACATGCAAGTGCTGAGAAGAGTACTGCCTGTTCAGTCTAGCTCAGAACACTGCACTGAAGAGTAGATGGAGTGACCTACATGACAGCATTTTGTAAAGCATCATACAATTAGAAAAGATTTTAATTATGTTCTGAGTAGTTAAAAATTGCTTTGAAATAAAATTACCTAGCAGGATAAAAGCCAGGTGATGCACATTGTGATGCTGTCTGAACATGGAAGCATTAGCATTACTGAACTTTACCCACTTCGGTAACCTTGCTTCCAAACCATGAGTAGGGTAGGAAGATGCTACACGCAGAGCAGAGACTGAATTTTGTTATGGGTACAAATACTCCAAAACAGAGCATGACTCACATGTGTGGGATATGAAACCTCCTACAGATCAGCATGGATTCACAGGCAGCAGCTGCCACTATCCTCCTCTGCAGTTACATTCCCATGAAACGAGCTTAAAAGCTTTGAATCATCTTGGGCTCCTTTCTTCTGTGCTAGTGATTTCATAGAAATTCATCATGTTTCCTGTTTTCATCTTTTTCGTCTCCTTTCATGCTGGCACCAAAAAGTCCACCTTCTCCTATGGACAGTGACAAATCTCTCCCTGGGATCTTCTTTCATTCTTCCATCAGGCTCTCTCCCTCCTCCACTCCCTCCTCCATACCAACATAAAAACACTGCATTTTCTTCCATTGCATTCTTGTTTAAAACCCATCTCTCCCATTGTCTACATCAGTGATTCTCAAACTTCATTGGAATAAAAATCACATCAGATAACTTGTTTAAAATGTAGGATCCACAATGTTCCTTTCCATCCTTCCAGGTGAGATTTTTAAGAAACATCCCCAAATGATTCTGAAACAAGTAGTTTGAAAAGCAATGATCTACAGCTTAAGTCCAAACTCTTTACTTTGGTATTAGTTTATTACTAAGTGTTTTGAGGGCAGTCCTGTGACAGATCAACTCTTCTTTGGCCCTATCTACACCTGATATCAAGTGTCTTTAGAGTTATCTAGATGCAATCACTTTATTAAAGCATGACTATATACTATTCACTTATTTGTGTGCATAATACAAATTACATAAATAAAGCACTAGCTGAGATGCCTTTCGGCTCCCCAAGGGGCTACTAACTGGTGCAAGGATATCTGTTAAAACAGTTCTCACTTAAAAATAAAGATGTTAAATGCTCAATGGTCATATTCAAGGAAGCCTGACTCATGGTCCTAAAACCTCACAGTACAAATAAATTTCCAAAAGGTAACTTTTCCTGTCAGGAAGGGAGAATTTCTTCCTGAGGAGAGTTAAATCATGAGATAATCACTACTTCCTTCTCCTTTCTTCCATGGAGTGGCATTGCGGGTGGTAGAGCATTTACTTATTCTTCCCATCACACTCCGCCCCCCCGCCCCAATCTGTAGCATGGTACCTGTCTTCCCTCTGAAAGTGGTAATGTGGTCAAACAAAAGGATATGTTTGATGTGATCAGAAAATTATCCAAGAACTGTACTGAAACTGAGAGACCTGTTACATAAGTACAGCTCACATTCCCACCACTTAGCTTGCAAGGATTCATGAATTTGACCTAAACCGAAAGGGTGCCATATTTGGTCATTGGAACTTAAATCAACTTTCCAGTCACCACCTGGAATGGGGAAGCTTAGAAGCAAGATGAGAAGTCAACCATGGAGACAAGGGGAGGAAGAGACTGTACCTCAGCAGGGTCACCAGGCCAGGGAAATGAGCAGTGGAAGGCCCCGAAGAAGCATCAATTGAACTCCATGAAAGACCTAGGATTTGGCAGCTCATAGCCCAAAAAGAACCAATGGACCATGGGCTCAAAACTACAGAACATCACAAGAGTGGACCTATCACCTTCTCCAGCCATCAACAGCACCTGGGACTGAGAGAGGCTATGGCCCCATCACAGGCCACCAGTTTTTAACTATTTTAAATTGGCTTCACCACAGTTTAGTGGAAACTCTGCCCTACTTCTTGGAAAGAGAATATAAAATGAAGGAATTTATAATATCTAAAGTTGACCGATCTAAACCAGAAGTTCTGAAGAGTTATGGGATAAGACTAATGTTTATCAGAAGATATGGAACTACAGGTAATGATTACTCTGATTTTGAAATATAAACATCTGATTATAAAAGTCCACTTTTCTTAAAAAAGAAGTACATACATGAGATAGATTGAAGTAAAATGAGTAAAATTCCAAAGTGCATGTTAATAGCTTCTCATTTTTGAATAATTTAAGTGCAGCATTGTATAAAGAAGAAAGTTTTGGTTAGAATCAAAAGATTTGAATTCCAGTACCCAATAAAAGACATAAAAACTGGATGAGTGATATGATTGTTAAGAGCCTTAGTTCTACATCTGTAAAGAAAGAGTAGTAATTATCACAGTAGCCATCAACATAGGCTATTGAAACAAATAAAATCTGCCATATTACCATCCATAATATTGTGATTCCAAATTCACTCTTGGACTCTCAGTTTAGCGATATCATAAATGAGAACTCCAGAAAATAGAAAATCTTATTTTACTCATCACTCATTAAATGTTTGTGCCAAGTTAATCTCTCACAATATTTTAGGGCATCTCATCTAAATATTTAACGTAAAATTTCTTATGTAATTGTTGGAACTGGATTATATGTGTATTAGCCAAAGGGGTGCTGATGCAAAATACCAGAACTCTGTTGGGTTTTACAAAGGGTATTTATTTGAGGCAGAAGCTTACAGTTACCAGGCCATAAAGCATAAGTTACTTCCCTTACCAAAGTCTGTTGCCATATGTTGGAGCAAGATGGCTGCCGATGTCTGCAGGGTTCAGCCTCTTTCTTCCTCTGAAGGCTCTGTGGTCCCATCTTCTTCCAATATCACCTGTAAGCTGGCATAAGTCCCTCTCCAGGGGCTTGTTTCTCTCAGAACTCAGCTGCTCAGGACTCTTGTCTCTGCAGCTGCAAACTATAAGAAAGGCCAGCAGCTAGTCTCTCTTCCCGGGGCCTCTGCTGTATCCAATTGAGCCTTCTCTCCTTCCTCACGTATCTGCTTCTCTATGTGTTTACTTCCCAGGCTCCAGGTTCAAAACTCCAACTCTGTTCTCTGCCATGTCTTTTCTCTGTGAGTCTCTGCCCACCAAGGGGGCGGGATGCAACATCCTACTGATGTGGCCCAATCAAAGCTTTAATCATTATTTAATCAAGTAAAAGTGAAATTTCTGAATCCAATATAATCTAATATGCCCGGAGAGACAGAGCAGTTTACAAACATAATCCAATATCTGTTTTCAGATTATTGTTCCATAATCCAATATCTGGAATTCATAAACAATATCAAACTGCTACAATATGTTTCTAAATTTCCCTTTGTCTCTAAGATTTTGTGATTCTAAGTTTCCCCTCATTCCTAGCACACATTTTATTAGATCTGTTAACATATATGAACATGGTCTAATTTGAGGTTTCTACTAGAGCAATGAAACAATCAAATGAGCAATGAAATAATAGAATGAGAATAGAAATCTAGAGAGGGAAAAAATAAGAGGGGAAAAATTTGACAGAAACCACAGACTGAAAAATCAGCTAAAGAAATAACTAAGAACTAACTTTCTCTGCAGTGTTCTATTAGATAAATTTTAAATACTTACTGGATTGCCTAAAACAGACAATGGCCTCTGAAAATGATTACAGGTGAAGCTAAAGTGTTCATGGAGAATGAGACAAGAGGAGTTTGTCACCTCCTGATTCAGATATCATAGGAAGGAATCACCCTTTTGAGATAGTATAGTCGAACTTCTCCTTGCACGAATTTGAATAGTTTAGAAAGAAATAGCTCCAGGGAGTCCGTTTCTTGGCAACTCGGTTCCGTGGTATAAGACATTCTCTACTTTTTGCTCTTCAAGAAAGTCGGGCATTGCTGGTACAAATCATAATAACAGAGACTCGCCCAGCATTTGTGATGTCTCATGATTCAAAGATGGGTTACAAACACCTAGTATTGCAAAGTTTGTATTTTGTCCACACACACAAAATGGGCTAGGCATTCAACCCAAATATTGATGTTAAATAACTTGTAAAGGAAACATGGTCACATGGTAACGTAGAGATTGCTAAAGTAATCAAGCAGGAAGCTAGGCCAAAGAGAATTTCGCATCAGAAACCTGTTCACTTCTCCCACGGAGGCTAACGTCACTACGAATCATTTTAATTAATCTGCCATAAAATGTCACAGTCTAAATGAGTTCAAAGGATTTCAATTCAATCCATACTGCATCACAAATACCACCATGAACTAGAGCCAATACAGCAGCCTTAAATCTGAGAGACATGCAGATAAGAAGACAGGTGTATGCATAAAAGAATAAAGTATAGTAGAAACCAATTACAGCACAGTCGTTTTTCTTCCATAAGAAAGAAAAATTTATTATAAAAAGAAAAATTGCTACAACAAAAGGGACTATGATTTCTCTAATGATTGAGGTATCTACATACTTTCTTGATGAAATGAATTTCACTCAGAGTGAATTATAAATAAATTGTCTAGCTTGCCATGATTATTACAGTTGTACTAAAAATCATACCACCTGCACTGAAAGATATATTCACCACCTCGAGTCCTAAACAATCAGATGTAATATAATTAATTGGGCAGTTATAATTAATATGATGTTTTCATAGCTAAGATTAAATATGCAGATGGGGACAAAAGCCTAGGGTACATCTGGTTCCTAATAAGAGGCTGACAAAGGCTCTCTTGCTTGATTTGTTTCTTAAATATTTGACAGGGTACGGAGATCTAATATGTAATTTTGCAGGTGAACATCATCACCCAGTTAATCCTACTGTGGATTTCTTTATATTTCATCCATAGTACTCTTCCTACCCTCATCAGATTGCTTTTGGTGGCAGCTGAACACTTAAGCACAGCAAAGATATATTATTAGCAAAAATCTGGCTTATTATTCAATTATCAATGGCTGGTTGAACTCTCAAAGACTAAGTATGGCTTTGATAAGTATGCAGAAGTTCTCAAAATGTTCTAAAATAGTAAGATCATAAAATGAAGGTTTTCTGGGTATTTTCTGTGTTTGCTAAGATATGTCTGTCTTTTTCTGATTCAACATAACTAAAACCATATTATGCCAAAATGGACTTCAGGCTATTAAGATCATCAGGAGGGCACATATACTTTATTCTTAAAATAACAAGAGGCGGGGGAGGACCTGGCTTTTTGCTGTTAGACAAATAATGTGTTAGACAATATATTTGTAGCTAGTATTTTACTCAACGGTACCATACAGTATCATTTCTATGAACTCAGCATACCTTGTATGACCCTGGGAAAGTTCTTTAACTTCTCCGACTCTCAGTGTTGGTGACAATGATACTGCTATTCCATAACATTTTGTAATGATTAAATGTGTCGGAGAGCCCAGTGAAGTACCTGACACAAAGCAAATATTCATTGCATTAGTGTTTGTTCTGCTTTCAGTAAACATTTCCTCCTTCCCTTCTTTCCCTCCTTCATCCTCTACTCATTTCCTGTCTCCCTTCCTGGAAGTAATGCTTTTAGACTTTCAGAAAGGCCAGAACTGGAGCAGAACTTGAAGCCCCCTCCACTTTGTCCCACTATAACATAGTTATCCTTCACCCTTTTACAGACATTATCACGTTGTATTGTACTTGTCCTACATTTGCATAAGCTCTGTAAAGGCAAGAACACTTCTTTTCATCTTTATATCCTCAGATCCTAGTATCTTTGCAACTCAAAATAAATAATTGTTGAACAAATGGATATTGAAATTATAAAATGTGATCCCTGCTTCTGAAATAGAGAACATATAAAAATACAACATAAAATAACCTTTATTTACATAATTCTTTGTAGATTATAAAATGCTTCCAGGTATATATTACATTTATCTTAATCCACACAACAATCTTGAGACAAATGTTAGGAGCATGGCAAAAAGGAAGTCAAAACACTTGTACTCAAATCCTGTTATTACCACGCACCTGACCTGAGGCTACTCTGGAAAGTTCTGGAGTGCTGATCTTTCTGACCCTCGGTCTTTTCATCTGCAAACAAGATTAATATCTGTCTTGACTACCTGGTAGGGTTTTTGGGGAGGATCAAATGAGAGAATATATGTCAAAATGCATGGTGAACTGTAAAACGGTATACATGTAGGAAGTATCTATAAATTCTTATTGAAGTGTAAAGATAGGCTATGAAGAGTTAGTAGGTATCATCTTCACCTAAAAATAAGAACACTGATGACTAAAATGTCCTATTTTGTGCACAGAGATTGGTAACG
Organism: Chaetophractus vellerosus; assembly: GCA_004027955.1. NCBI lineage: Eukaryota > Metazoa > Chordata > Mammalia > Cingulata > Chlamyphoridae > Chaetophractus > Chaetophractus vellerosus. The sequence goes on from PVKH010000416.1 coordinate 27,627, forward strand.
AGGATTGGATTGCTGTAGTGTGAGTATGAAGAGAAGAGAAACTTAAGACATCAGAATGCATCTAAGCCTTGAGTCTGGTTGAACCAGGATGGGAAAGGAAAGGAAGACTTTGGCAGGCAAGGACATCTTGAACAAAGGTTTAAAGTATGAAACAAGCAGATTATATTTGGTGTATGGTAATAACATCATCCTTGTTGGAGTAGAGTGTTAGTGTTTGGAAATAATAGATGAACTGAAACAGCTAACGGGGTCAGGTTGTGGAGGACTTTGATTATCAGGCTAAGTTTCAACTTATTCATGTAGGTAATAATATATGTTAATAATATTTCTTGTAAGTAATGAAATATCATGAAACAGGTGGAGTTTTAGGAAAATAAACACAGTTATAGCCACTGGTTTAGAGAGGGAAGATTATAGGCAATGAGATTGGTTACATGCTACTGTCATGTGGAATTAGTGGGAAATAGGAAGGAAAAGTAAGAAGAAAGGAAAGAAGGAAAGATGTGAGAGGAAGGGAGGGAGGAAGGAAGGGAAGAAGAAAAGGAGCAAGGGTTGAAAGAGGGAGAAAAGGAGCGAAGGAGAGAGGAGAGCAGGCTGGCTATTGTGGCCTATTCAGAAATGGACTGAAAATAAAAATGCTTAAGGAATAAAATGCTGATGGAATGAGGAATGATAAATTCAACATTCTAAAGAGCTTGGGGTTAAAGCATGTCATTAGGGTAATACATGCTTAATTTTCCAGATGCGTGGTATTGAGTCAGTGAGTCCCAGAAGTGAATAGTTCTCAGGAGGAGGCCCATGCTACCTGCTGGGTATGGGTAAGTAAATGTGGGTATAACATTAGCAGGGAAACACAGTCATTGAGACTACAGCTTTCAAAAAGCACTATCACAAGTTATATTTAAATGATATGGATGAAATAGTATTACACTTGGATTCTTTCTTTAGCTCATCACTTTCTTGAGATTACCTTATCATATGCAGTGGAGACCAACCAAATGACACTTTCAACATTTGCCTGAAATCATCTGGATCAAGTTCAAAAGTGCATGAAGAACAGTTTCTATCTTCCAAGTTACCACCGTTTTACCAAATGTTTCACTCCTATGTAAAAGGCTCATGATTTTTCCCAGCATCCACCTACCATCTACTAGGAAAATCAATGCAATATATTTTTGGGATTTTGTTATGGCAACATTCTATTTCTAGGTACCAACTTCTGTATCAGTTAGCTATTGCTGTATAATAAAGCATCCCAAAATTATTAATGAACAACTACCACTTAGGACTCCGACAAGCTTAAGGTAGCTAGGAATGTCTGCTGATGTAGTCCAACCTCAGCTGATGTCATTTGGAAAAACTCATGCATCTGCAGTCAATTGGTAGGTCAGCTGAGGACTGACTGGTCTAGGATGGCCCTAGGTTGGACAACTAATTCTCTTCCATTCACACATCTTTCATATCCTTTGAAAATCTAACTTGGGCTTGTTAACATGGTGGTGGCTAGATTAGAAGGGGGTAGGAATATACAAAACTTTTTGAGGCTTAAGCTCAGAACTCACTTTTGCTGTATTCTATTGCCCAAAGCAAGTCACAAACCAACCCATAAATAAGAGATGGTAGAAGTATTCCAGATGTTGTGAGGAGAACCGGAAAGGTCATATTGCCAAGGGCATGAATACAGGGAAAGGGAAACTTGGTATCATTTTCCCAATCTTTCTGCCAGGTAAGAAGCACCTACCATCAGAAAAAAGAAAAGAGACGGAGCGCTACTGTTAGGCTGAGGACTCAGCTCTCAGATAACTTCCAACCCCAACTCCTTTTCCTACCCCTCTGCTTGCATGGTATGTGTGTTGGCAGGGAGAGGGGGTCGAGGGGAGGGAGATTTTGAGGCACTATGTTGGCAATGATTGGGGCAGCAGGACAGCTTGAAGTCTTTGGAAAGTGGCCCCAATTTTGTTGTTCTGTTTTTTCAGCAGTATAATCCATCACTATTTCTTCTATTCTGTGAGATCTCTTTGTGAATTCTGAGGCTAAAGAAATACTACCACTTCCCATCCCTTTATAGTGTTATCATCTTATTTAATCCAGTTGTGTAGATGCAGCTGTAATTTATCTTTATTTAACAGATAGACCTGTGGGAGAGTTAAAAAGCAGAACTCAAAGGCATGCAACTGGGAAACAGTGGAACTGACAACCAAACCCAAGTCTTCTGACTCCAATTCGGTGGCTCCATAATTTCTGTGCTAGAGGGTTTTAGGGTCGGCAAGCATGTTAGGGGAAAAGCTAGTGGGGGGCTTTTCTGAAAGCTGCAGTTGCATAACACTTAATATGAGGTTGAAGAAAACCTGATGGCCCACCAAAATAAAAAATTTAAAAAATGGAGGAAGGCACTGATGGAAATTATGAAGACAGCGAACCACTGTCACCTCCTAATGGCTTCGCTCCAAATCAAGTGCTTTTTCCACTGCACAGCCTTGACACTCAACTTCTCCCAAAGTTTTACAAACTTCTTTGACAATACATACCACGGCCCACACCTTCATACACCTAATGAAGAGAAAAGGGATCACAGACAAGTCAGCATTTCATATTTCTTAAAATGAAGAGAAGAGGCAGCAGAGGGAACAAAGAAACTGGCTTGAGAATATTATTTTTTCTCTCCAGTTCCCGCAAGGTCAGTCCCCCTACCTAAAACAGCCACTTGAAGCTAATCTCAAAGCGTCCAGAACAATTTTATTTGACCTTTAGTAAAAGACCACCTCTACCAGACAACTGACTTTATTCCATCCCCTTGGGCTTTTGCGGAAGGCAGGTTTCATGGCCTTCCTTTCATTGTTCTGCTCAGAAATCTAAAACCAGTTCAGCCTAAAAAAATCAACCTGAAAGTGCCCAGCAAGGCAAGAACAAAACCTATTTCCTGCATTTTTGGGAAAAGACAAGCAAGGAGGAAAAACGAAGAGAATTAAAATGATCTGTTTATCTGAAAACTATGTTTATTTCTGTTAAGTACTGTATTTATAGAGCCACTATGTCGTAAGCCCACCAAGAAGTGGAAGTGAAGCATGTTTCCGCAACACATAGTTTGACACAGAAAGTATTTTACTGGCAGTGGGTAATTTAAACTCACATACTTGTGTCTGGAGTATATTATCAGAATACCATGCAAAGACTAGATTGCTCATCAATCTGTGTACCAGAGAGAAGCAATCCAAAATAATTCAGAAGAGGAGCAAGGACAAAAAGTGTGGAAAGTTGAGTTATATCTAATATGCGTGTGTGTATGCATATGTGTGTGTGTGTCATTAGGATGATCCCAATTAACATTAGATACAACCCAAGAATCCTGCTGCCTAGTTTGCAAAATACTAGTTCATTTTGCAGTGACATGGAAATTCTGATCCAACCACATATACAGCACTAACACCACCTCAGAAATTCTTTTGGATTCATTCTTTCCATTCATTCTCATCTCTCCTCTAACAAACAACTTGTCATGGGAAACACACAAACACAGGATATTTATTGTAATGAAAGGCAGTGTGCACTATGGTTGAAAGTGGTCTGGAGTCAGACTGTGTGGATTTGAATCCCAAATTTACCTCTTACTGGTGTGTGAATTTCTTCTGTAAAATGGGAATGTAATAGTATGTATCACATATATACTATTGTGATGTGTGTTAAAATGAAGCATGCATGTAAAATGCAGCCCAGGGACTAGAACAGAATGCATTGTCAATAAATGTCAGATATTATCAGCACCGTCATCATCATCATTATATACATGCATATGCATAGCTATCAATGTATGTGTATTACTGGAAGCATCCATAGGGTTGTATAAATATTTAAAGGTCTATGGGCTGAACATAAATTTGGAATTTGGGGGAAGGTATATTAATTATTCCTTTAAAAATTATTGTGAAATAAAACTCAGGAAAAATTTCTCAGAGCCCCAAACTTAATCAAATATCATTTGATTAATAGAGAAATCTGCTCAATATTGACAAATATCATCAGCTAGTCAACCTAGATAAATGCCATTGCCTCATCTATGGCCCATTTGATTCACACTATGAAGGATGGGATCATATGCTTAATAAACAGAAGTACTAAAACTAAGTATTGAGGCAGGGTAACAAATAGTTCAATTTGTCCAGCTCAACAATTTGTAAGATAAAGCACAATAGGCCTGAAACAAATCCTAACTCCTCTCCCTGACATGAAATAAGGACATTAAACTTCTTTAAGCTTCAGTCCTGGGTTGGTTAATTTTCATCTCAACTATAACAGACAGGTTTATATGAATATAAAATGAGTAACTATTTGAAAGTGCTTTCTAACATTCTTCAAAAATATAAAATAATAATATAATTAATTATTAAACTCATTGTCAGAGATCAATTTAATATGGGCCTAAAAAGTGAGTAGAACTAGAAATGCCAGTCTGGAGAAGCTGGACATTCCACTCCGGCCTATGGCAAACCAGTGAAGAAATTCTAAGAAGTGAGTTAATCAAAGAGGTATTTCAAGGGGTTGAACCTATAGCTATATTTGGCCATATTTTTATCAGGTCATGTTTTTCCTCTTGCACGTCAGATGCGATAGCAAATAAAGTGAATATATTTTTGTTCCTTAGAATTTACTATAGAAAATATACATTAAAACAACTTGTGACATTTGTGAACATGCTTTCCTGGCTGTCAATCAGTCTTATATTGCTACAAATAAAGGTACTTAGAAAAAAATGGTCTTAGAAGCCAATCAGAAATTGATTTTTTTCCCCATGTAATTGTGCTTGGCTATATTTTTAAAGAGACAAACACCATTTCTATTGATACAAGTACACAGCATTTCTCTTCTACCATAACTTCTACCTGTGTAGACGACTATATTTTATTCAAAATATTTTTTGCCCCTCCACATGGGTTGTAACTCTCTTCTCTATTGTTAGCAAGCCTGCTTTGACCAATAAAATGTGAATGGAAGGTACATATGTTACTTTCACACAGAAGCTTTACATGATTCTACCATCTTCTCTTTTGTGCCAGGTGAGGATAAAATAAAGACTGTTCTGAAGCCAGGGTAACAAGTAAATGTCAGAACTCTTTTTAAACCTGTTTAATCAATCAATGACAGTTCTACAGTCATGGTAATAATAATCTCCAGAACTGCCCCTGAATGCCAGCCAATCAGTGTCAGCCTCTTGCTTCTGAAGGTCATCCAATAGGAAATGTTCTCACAAAAGAAATACTCCCTGAATGTCAATCAGTCAAGTAGCCAGGCTTCTATGACTAAAGTCTCACTCAAGTAGACAGGCTTCTGTAGCTTAAGTCAACTCATTCCCACCTCTGAAAGTCTGCCAATCCCTCAACGCCATGCTTCCCAAAAGTCCTATAAAAGATTAGTCCCGTGCTTTGCTTGCAGAGTCTGAGCTTCATCTGCATAGTTTTTCTCACTTTAATAAGCAATACATTCAGCCTTAGGGTATTTGTTTCTGATAGTGAGTCATGGTCTTATCCTTTGATACAGTGACCAGATAGGGGCTGCCCTGTCAGCTTGGCTCCCTCACTGAAGACCACTCCGCGGAGCACAGCCTCCATTAACGTATAATGGACATGTAATCCGAGTGAGATTTTTATTCATGCTAACCACTGAGATTTTCAGGTAATTGGTTAATACAGAATAACGAAGACTAGTCTTGACTTACATAGCCTGTAAGTATAAGTTACGGCTATAGGACCAATACACAAAGAAAACAGACGTTATAATTTACCATGAATTATAAAAGCTGAGTTTTTTGCTTGTGGCATCAGATTTCTCCCCTCCCTCATCTAATATAATCATTACACTTTCCATGTTTCAGCCCTATATTTATTTTAAAAGGCTCATTTTATTATATCATTTTACAAAAGAATTTCTCTTTCAATATATGAATTTAAACATATCTTTTGTGCATGAAACTTCACCAAAACAAAAACAAAAATTTCAGCAAAATTATAAAGCAATATAAAAATATGGCTACACAAGAAATAATATAGTATAAAATGCATTGTCCAGCCACAAATTTTCAATTCTGAAGCAATTTTCCCCACAGGATTCTGTATCCAGTTTTAAAATGTAAACCAAATAAGAAAGCCAAATTTGTCCTTTAAACGTGTTAAACTTTGCTAGAATGCATCTATTACAAAGGGAAATAGTATACCTATCATTTTATATAATCTGATATGTGATTATTTTCTATTTTATCATTTGGGTGGGTCTCATGCAATTCACTTTGTAGGACAGTTAATCATTAAGAGTTCAGTCATCATGAAAACCCATTGATTCACTTAATAAATATATATTGAGAACATATTACATGTAAAATACAAGGCTAAATGCTGTTAGTGTTTCAAAAATAAATAAAACACAGAATTTACCTTCAGGTCTAAAAGTAGAAAAGAGAAAATTTAATATATACTTAAAACAAATGACACCAGAGAGGTATAGATAAAATGATATGCAAGAACTGCAAAAAAAAATCTCAATTGAGGAAAATCAGAAAAGGGTTTACATTTAACCTGGGCCTTGAAGGACACTCGGGAACCTGGCACTAATCTATAGGAGCAGGCAGAGCCCTTGAGTCTTCAGTTTTATCCTGATCTAGCCAGGTAGAGCTGCTCTCCAATAGACGAGTCGCATCATTTACCTGATACATATCATCAAGACCCTCTGAGTTTGGGGGATGATGGGTGGGGAAGAGGGGAACTACATTTCAGAATATGTTCCTCAGTTTTCTCCACTCACTTAGGCAACATAATGTTAACCTATCTAATCCTCCTAACAAATCTTAGTGAAGTGGAGATTTCGAAGCATTGGTAATTAATTCAGGGTCTATAAATCTCTCTGAACTGTTGGCCTACGGAGGCCCAGCCTTATCATTACATTGAATCAGGATCTTTCTCAAGTAGACTACCTGTCTGTATTTTATTTCTTCTGTATGGGCCAGAGCTTTAATCCAAAGCACTGAACCCCAGCCAAGGATTAATAGTGGTGAAAATTGTTAGTTAACTAGATTTGATGGAATAGCCAACAGATAAAGCTTGATTACAGGCCTCATAATGCACTGGGAAAAGTTCATTAGTCAACATTTCCACCTACACTCCCTTCCTAGTGATAGTCAAGGAACAGGTCTGAGTCCTTTCCTACAATTGCTTCTCACTTGAGAAATTCCAGGACGAAGGGATTAAAGGAAAAACACATTCTTCACTCCATATCTCACCTACAAAAGTGGGCAGCAACATGATTCGAGAAAATTTCCTGAAGTCATAATGAAATTTATAGCAGAACAAAAGCCACCTCGACCTATTATTTATTTTGCAAAGTATAAGACCTTTCAAAAAAACTCATATTCAATTTTATTAAGCAATATTAAAAAGCAATTGAGCTTTCAGGACACACAGAAATATAGTGCACATATCATTTATATGCAGTTGTGCATAAATCATTACTTTTTCCCCCCAGATGAATAGAATCAGAGCTTCATGGCACCTTCAGAAAATACCCAGTTAACTCTCAAGAATAACCCTATAAAAGAAGGCTTATCAAATTCACTAGAATAAAAATTAGATCTAAATATGAAGACTTTGCCATTACACAGACATTCTTCAAACCTTTGACTTAGTTGAGTTAATATCACTGCCATCATTATTAGTTAAAAATAAAAGGGAAGAATGGCCACTTCAAAGTCCATGCATGTGAGTGGAGCTCAGTCTCTATGAGTTAAAGAAAAAAAACTGATCTGGCTGAAAAAAATCATTGTAATCAGCAGCCACTTTCTAAAAAGTGGAAAAGCAGCATCTCAATTCTCTACACCAAATTTACTAAGGGGCCCAAACTAGAAGAAAGACTACCAAGCACTGTCTCCCAAAATCTTGCCCCCAAACTCAGATACAAGATTGCTTTCTGTTCCTCAGTTTCTTCATCTGAAAATGGGAATAAAATACTCATCCTACAGTTGTTCGAGCATCAAATTCAAGTGCATATGTAGAAGTATTCTGTAAACTGTAACATGTAGATGGTCACTAGTACCACATGTTTATAAAGCCTTTATGACCTTGAGTTCTTCTTGCACTTCTTGCACTTAAAGACTGCCTTGACATGGACTTCCTGGCTGCTGCTAGATATCTCTACTGTCTCTTTTTCTCCACCTTCTTGCTTATAAAACTGAGTTGATCTCCACTAGCCACAAATATTTGTGAAATACATAAATGTTTCAAAAGTTCTCTGAGAGTCTCAGAGGAAAAAACAGCCTGCAAAGTGCTTGTAAGATTTTCATGGCACTAAAGTAGGATCGCATCCCTCTGAAAATTGTAGGGCTTTTTCTATTCTTAGGACACAAGCAGAATAAATTGCATGGGGGTTACTGGGTCCTGGAAAGCAGTTCCAAACCATCATCCATGCACGTAAACTGGGGCCAAAACTGGATACCGAGCCTCAGAATTCCATTATGAGACTGTTGGAGGAGGCTGTTTCTCCTATATTCATAATGGATAAACTATCTCAGGCTTCCTTACTGTTTTGACACTGGACGTGTGACACTTAAACTTAGGGATAAGCAGTAATGGAAAAGATTACAATCTAATTCACCAAAAGAAAGTTCGGAATATTCCCTTCCTCAGATGAGTACATTTAACTGTGTGAGAAGAGAAACTAATCTATGTTTCAATTAGTTCCCAGTGACTCCAGCAGGCTTCAATGGATTAATCAAATTCTGGCTTTTGGGGGGAAAGATTTACTTAAAATCAAATTGATCTGTTGTTCTCATATTATCACTGGTAAATCTATATTTACTCTGCTTTAGGGCTTCTGAAGAGTAATAAATTGTCACCACTCCTGCAGTCTGCCTGAGTCTCAAGTCACACTTGAAATGAGTTTAATATTTAGAGCCCCTTTCAAAGTACTGTTGCTTGTAGACACTGAGTCGTAAACCTTCCAACAACAACAACCAAAAAACCCCTCCAAGGTAGAGGTGAGATTTCATGAAGGCAGACTCAGGTTGTAAATTTTCTTCTTGACTTTTGGGGACAAAAAAGGCAGTTTCACCAAACAAGAGCAAAATTCAAATGAAAAGAGGATGAGAGATGTGGGGTGTGTGCCCGGCAGATCTAGGCATCTAGCTGCTTTCTGAAGGAAACAGTTCCATCTGTGAATTAGTCCCACTTAGAGAGCAATTCATTCTCTGCTCAACCTCCTTCCTTTGATGGTGGCTGACAAAACCCCACCCCTCAACACCCCATCCTATCCCTTCTGGATTCAGAATAGGATCTACGGGATTCACTTTTTTTTTAAAAAAAAAGCACACATACATCACTAGTTCTCCTTTATCATCTCCAGGGACTGTTGTTCTTGGACAAAGGCTCAGATAAAACTTCAAGGCTCCAATGTTTACATTCAGATTCTGCATAGAGAGAGTAGCAGTGTGGCACCTCCCCTGGCTGAAAAAAGCTGAACTGCTATTTTGACCCATCAGATGAACCTTTTGGGTTGCTAGGGGTTAACCCAGCCTGCCAGCCAAGCCTGGGGAAAGGAGCTGACTCCCAGATGCCACTGCTAGCAAAATTAATCCTGGAGCTTAGCATCTGGATGCTTCACCTGCCAGGCGGGCCCCAGTAGGACTTTTTCATCACAGGGCCAGATTAAAAGAGAATGATGAGCAGGAGCTGTTCTGCATCACCAGTGACAAGAAGGAAAAAAGGGGGGGGGAAATGTCCGCAGAAAATGCGCTTCGGGTCTCCAGATGCTAAAGCGGTGGAAACGGTGGGCATGCCACCTGCTACGTCCAGGCACCACCGGACCAGGCTGGCCTCTGGAGAAAAACTCAAGGAATGTCAGAAGCCACAGGCCGGGTCACATTGAACAAGCCCCAGCTACCTTCAGGTGCCACCTGTCAAGTTTTCACCTGAGCAGACAGGGTTTTCAAATGTGTTCTTTGGTTTCAGGCTCCTGGCAACATTTGTCAGGACATCCTCGCCCCCTTCTTTTTTTTTTTTTCCCTACCTCCTTTATTTTGAACTTAACAAAAAAATCAAGCTTTCCCAAATCCATGTGTCCTCTGGATCTTCTGGTCTTAAGAAATTCTTTCACCTCCAGGCTTCTTTTATCTTCATTGGTGTTTGTTTTATACAAAATAAAAAATCCAGTAGTTTTAACATGTTGTTTTCATCATTAACAATACCATTGCATTATTGGGGAATTGCCCAGAGCTGGAAAAACAGCACCTTCCATCCATCTAGATGAATGTGATGGGAGAGCAAGAGGCTAAAAAGGCAGGAGGGAGGGCCAGTAGGACAGACCTGATTTACAGGGCAAGAACCTCAAAGAAATAATGAGGTCCCAAGAGGTGGAGTTCTGATGTAGGGAATTGAATCCTTTTCCAAAGCTTTCATAAGAAGTATTTTTCTTTCTACTACCAGATAAAGGTCTGTGTGGGTAGAGAGGAAGGAAGAAGGAAGGGAGTGGAAGCATTTGATGAAAAATGTAGGGGAACGGTTCAGTGCTTTGCTTAGGTTTCAGTTAAAGTTTCCTTCGAAGTACTATGAGCAATTTAAATAGTAAAAGTGTCTGAGAATTAAAGAATAAATCAGGAAGGACACGTATACATCTCCAAGAGCAGTTATCAGGGATAATATTGTTTCTATTCAGCAGAGCCAGCTAAAAGTGGGTGGCAAAGTAGTACTTTGTAAATTAGATCTCTGAATATGGAGCCATATTTTCTAAGGATAGGAGTTAATATTTTTTGCAAATGGAATATTTAAACCCTGATGTAAATTTCTTAAATTTGTGTGTGTGGATTCTCTGAAAAAAAAAAAAAATAGCTGGCAAGCCAAATCTCAGGTTTTAGATTCACATTATCGCAGCAAGATAAAATAATTATTTCTAAATGTGAATGTCAAAATTTGTCTTATGGCTGGTTGAATCCACACATGTTTTGTTGCGTTGTCTACAGAGGTAACTTTTAAAATAAATCCACCTATTTTATAAGGAAATCACACACTCTTCTCAACTTCTTCCCTCCTCTTCATTTCCATATGTGATTCTGTTATCATTATAGGGACGATGTGTACCAGTTTGCCTGGGACCATCCCAGTTTTTTTTTTTTT
>PVKH010000417.1:0-38757 GCA_004027955.1 Chaetophractus vellerosus
TGAGAAATAAACAGGGAATATACCCAGGGAGTAAGAAGAGTACAGAAAGTAGAAGGAAATGCAGCTTTCCTGGAAAAGCTACAGCACTCCAGGGTGTGGGGGGATCTTCAGGAAACAGAGGAAGGGGAAGAGATATGTGCAGGAGCATGTAGTGAAATACCTACGAGGGACAGACACAGAAGAAAGAATCCGATAGATTCAAAAAAGGGGGAAGTCAATAAAGGTATGCACAGTAGTCAACAACACTAATAATTCAGACTAGTTGGGCTTTGAGAGAGACTTGCCAGATTCATAAAATAAGGAGGAAAGGGAGGGAGGGAAGAAAGAAAGAAGGAAAAAAAAGAGGAAGTAGAGAAGATGAGAAGGAGGGAAATAAGGAATGGAATGAAAGCAGGGAGGAAGAGCAAAACAACAGTCCTAAAATTGACCTCACTAGAGAATATGTCCCTCTTCCCTCCCTCTGTGTAGAAGGCCTAGTGGTCAAAGCAAATCTTACAATTGAATAGTATGTTTGTAATTAGTTGAAATGTTTAATTTAACGGTTTAGTAAATTCAGCTAATAGTTTATCTCCAGTGTGTGATTAAGTTATTCTTGAGGAAATTCTTTTTTTGTTCCAATTCATAATTAAGATTTCTAACATGGTGTGAATTATTTCGAAAATACTCTAACCCAGAAAAAGAAATAAGCTGGATCTATATCCTAATCCTTGCTCAAAAAAATACACTGCAGATGGATCAAAGATTTAAATGTAAAGAATAAAATCAAAGAAGTATAAAAAGAGGCAAAACTAATTTTTGATATAATCTTTGAGTAGGAAATCATTAATATCACATAAACCCAGGAGCCCCAAAATATACTGATAAATTTCTCTACTTAATTTTTTTTGAAAAATTCTCAAGTGAAAAAACTTAAAGTAAAAAAATTGAAAACAGGAAGGAAATATGAATAATGTGATTGACAAAAGCCTAATTTCTTAATAAAAAATTCACTCTTAATAATCAGTAAGAGAATCTACACTATAATGAAGAAGGATAAAAGTAGACAATTTCATAGAAAAGTAAAAGTTGCAGTTCAATACTTCAATAAATATTCAGATTCACTCAATGAGAAATACAAATTAAAAATACAATAAAACACCATTTTCACTTAGCAAATTGGAAAATATCAAAAGTCATTTAAAGATTGATAGATGAGACTGGGGGAATGGAAACACACTCTCATATATGTTGATGGCAGTCTCTTTATCAAAATGTATTTAATGCATTTAATCTTTAGCCCAGTATTTCCAATTCTAGGTAATTCTAGAGATTATCAAGAAGGGTCTAAGATTTTCTCTGCTTGGAGATAACAAGTTAGCTTATCACAATTTCATGGAAGCTGGTAGAAGACCTGAGACACTTGTGTCAAAGAGAAAGGCATTTATTATTCATCTGACACCAAGAAACATGAGCTTCAGGTGCCTTCAAGTCCCGCATAGCAACACAGAGATCCATTTGGGTGCTACACTTGCAGTAGGTTTGCCTCACAGCTGAGAAAACCTGAGCTTAGGAATCCTGAATCTGTTATACTGGATAGTAAGTTAACCTGCTTTTTCTCTGGAAGGACACTATCCCGCCGCCTTCCAACGCTGTTTGCCATTTCCTTGAAACAATAGTCCAGAATAAGACAATAGTTAGTGCCTCTGCTCACAAACTGTGCAGAAACGTGAGAGCCCATGGATGATAATCATAACCATGTATGATTATTTCCACTGCAGCACTGTAAAATAGCAGACAGTTAGAAATACATAAAGTGCCTATATATATGTAATTATATATATGAAAAATATGTGAATGGGTGAATGGGTAAAAAAAATAATGGTATTATTGCTTCTAGTGGGGGACACTGAGTAGCTGCAGGCGGGCTGAGGAGATCATTTTTCATTATGTATTTTTTGGTGCCTTTCAAATTTTGTCACATGTGAAACTATGACCTATTCAAGAAATTAGTTAGCTCTGTAAACTATCCGAATTTAGCGTTCCATTCTTACCACTAAACCAATGTCCAGACAGGGCCTCACTTTCCCATATATTTATTCCTAACTGATAGAGAGAAAAATGTTGGGGTTTCTATAATTACCCCTCTAACAAGGGGACATTTTCCTTAACCATTCACTATAAAATAGAATCTCCACCGCCATCATTCTCCATCTCAGCACCTTAGTTTTGTTCCTATAAAATACGGATCACCATTTAAATAATTTTTGTTAATTTGGTAAAATAAACGAATTTTATTTTATTTATTTAGTTTTTATTTGATCCTGTTCTGTTCCATGTTCTATAACACTGTAATCTCTAGCCCATAGTTACTCTGTTAAATATTTGATGATTGGATAAATTCAATAAAAGATTTGGTGACTGAAGTACCTTAATTAAATTATAGCCTGCAACCAAACTGTAACATGACTGTTAGTTTCTTGTCCAGTTTTGAGTTAGGTTGATTGGATTAACAGTGGAGTTGAAGAATTTATGGGTTAGTACATCTCTTTATTGAGAGTTATCCCAGCTCCAAGGGGTGATATCATAGCTTGTATTAATTTATTGAAATGAATTAGTACAAATGATTCTCATTACCTAGATTTTTCTCATTCTAAAGCAGGGAATGGTAAACTACAGCCCATGGGCCAAATCCAGCCCACCACCTATTCGTGTAAATAAAGTTTCATGGGAATAAGATCTTGTTCATTCATTTACATGACGCCTATGACTGATTTCATGGTACAACAGGAGTTGAGTAGTTACAACAGAGACCATAAAGCCTACAAAGCCCAATGCATTTTCTATCTAGTCCTTTCTAGAGGTTCTTTGTGGAACATCAAATGTTAGGGAGAGTAGGATACTTCTATCAGCACCACAAAGAAACTGAATAACTATCAGCATCAGAGCCACAAATTACTAAAATCCTTCACCTGGAAAGGAAATGAACCTTATATGAAAATCTCCTGGGGGAAAAAAAGGCCTAGAAAAGGAAAACTCAAATTAAGACAAAGTAAGAAGCATGGGCAGTGAGAAACTACTGTATCCCTTTAGAGAACATCTCCTGGGGTAATGCCACTCAATTATGTAGTCAAGGGGTCATTTTGTACTCAGATTCTTAATATGGGGTGGGGGGGGGAGGTCACTGCAATTTCCATGTTCCCAGTTAGTTCTTAAACAGTCTTTTCTTCCTAAACAGTATTACCCTATTAAAGTATTGATGATAAAAGATAGTTCAAACCAACAGAAGAGCTTCACATCCTAAGCTGCATGGCTGCTCACTTCAGGTGCAAAAATCTCCACTCTTTTTAAGGCAAGCTCAAACTCTGAAGTTGATATGATCCTTGTTCACTATCAACAAAGGGGCTGCTTTTGATAACATGTTATGGGTGTATATATATATCCATCTACTAAAATCGGATTTCAGATCTTCAGCCCATTCATTTGCGTTATCCCAGAAGGGCTGTGATTGAAGACTTTTGATCAATAGCAACTTGGCTGTATTAAAAAAAAAATAACCCAGAGATAAAAATATTCTTCTGAAATTTATATTATTCAAGCCATATATCTCCTCTACCTGACTATAACTCACACATTTATTGTTTATGTTTTATGAAATAATAATAATGTTTCAGATAGTGGCTAAGACATGCTGATTTGCCCATGGATCACACATCAGCGCTTACTTACACACTGATGGAAAGGAAAGAGAGTTTCAATATGCCTTAAAAGAATGAGATTTAAAAAAAAAGGAGGCAGTGGCATTTTCAGCTGATCAGTTTGATTATTTTATAGATTGTCATTGAGGAAGAAAAAAATCATAGACATTGCTTCAAGTTTCCAAAGGATTAGAATTGCACTAAGTGGTTCCCTAAACACTTTCTTACTATTATACCCAATTATTTGACTTTTCTGTTGGCAAATGCCAAGCATTCCCAGGTGTCCTTCATTATCAAGTCAAAGCATTTTTCCCTCCCAACCCTCAGATTTCCCAAGGTTTATTGATGGTTTTAAGGAGAACCAAACTTTCCAGATAAGATATTTTATACTTTGAAAATCCTTTTTAAGAACAGCATGCTGTAAGTATGCTAGATTAATTCTCTTCCCATCAGTCATGCAGTTAAACTTGGGGAGGTTTTTCAACTACAACCAGGAAAGCTTTCTGTTACAGTAACCCTTTCTGACTCTGACCCAAAGTCTGCCTGTTTGCAAAATAAAGATAAAAAGCACGAAATAGTGAGCCCTGAGGCTGCAACTTAAAATTATTGTATATTGTTTCAAATCTGCAAAGATGATATCTGAGGTGACACATATGAAATCAAATCTATACATCCGGTTTGCTCCGTTAAGATGGATATCAATACTGATGCGGTTTTTTTTTTTTTTAGTTTAGTGTCCTACATGTAAGACAAGTCCCAAGTACTGTAAAAGAGACAGAAAGAGCAACTATTGAGCATTTCTATTCAGTAATAGGTAGTACGTAAATTCAAGGTAAATATTTGCACATCAGTGCAGACTAATCAGGCATCCTTATCAAGTGGCAAAGCTGTGCTTTACTCAAAGTTTAACATGGAATGCTTAAAGGCAAGGACAACTTTCAGGTGCCCTTATCAACATATTAGCTCCAATTGCATTTTCCAAATATGTTATCAAAATGGTAATTCTATGCTTTCCTTTCTGTAGCTAGACTAGGTTTCATAAAGGTAGAATTATTACTATAAATATATTGGGGGGAAACTATTTCAATTACCGGGAGAATATGTAACTCCAAGTCTATTTATTTCAATTTATTCAACTGTCTTGATATATTCGCGCACAGAACTTTAAAAAGAATGAATAAATTCACCTTGAAATTGTACCAATTGACTTTGGCTGGGCTAGACTGTGAGAAGGAATCAGAGCCCCTTTTCGAAATAAGCCTTGACAATGCTGATCAAAACAAAGAGGCTATTCATTTATTAAACTGACAGCTCAACCCTGGCTTCAAGCTTATGGGATGATGGGGCCTGGGGTGTTAGTCATGGCCTGGGGTGCTGGCCTCTACCAGATACATTTTTGCTACTCACACACTCAGAGCCTCTATCTGATGGTGTGACATTTCCTAGGGCATTGGCAGCTGCTCAGATGTCAAGCAGCTGGTGTGCGAACTGTCATCCACTCCAGGTTATTATTCCATGAGTGACATGTTAGCCCAGAGAATTATTTTTTCATGAAGCCACCTTGGTTTCCCTTTAGTTACTTACAGTCTTTTAGAAATTTCAGCAAAAAGACATGTGTTGGATAATAACTCTATCATGGCAAAATTAGGTAGGCAATAGTCACTCCAGGTACTGGTGGTGATAGTGGTAATATTAGGGTTGTGAAATGTGAGTCAAGTAATTTGTTTCTACTAATAATTAATGTACCAAATTTTGTGAATAAATCGTTTATTTTGTAAGTGATAGTGAATTCACCTTTTTATTTTCTTATTTAGTAGGGACAGCACTCTCATGCTGTCTGGATACTCTCAGAGTGCTGAATAAGCAGAAGTAATCTTAGGTACAATAAGAGCCAAATGGGTGCACAAGAACATGACCTACCATGCATGTTGTGATGGTGCAAAAACCATAAATCACCATTCTATTGTCAGAGCAACCCATTGAGCAAAACATGATCAACATGACAGCAGGACATTTAAAGTTTTCACGTCTACAGCAGTTCTTAACAAGGGGTCTGTGAGCTTAAATTTAAATGAAAAAAAAAACACATTATTCTTGTGGGGATGTGTTGGTGCAGATGTGATGTATTTATTAAATAATACACAGTATAGTGTGGACTTAGTAAGGGGTTTGTGGTTTTCACCTGGCAAAGGGGTCTGTGGAACAAAAAAAGGTTAACAACTCCTGATCTACAGCATTATCTTTGCTTGCTAAAAGTATTTAGTTAACATTTTAGTAAAAGTGTTCTCTGTTGGAACACTCACTGCTTTATGTTAAACCAAAGAGTTTCCTAACCTAACAATACATTATTTTGTAAAATCAATAGTAATTCAGTAAGGCAAATTCTTGAGCCAGCGTAGTATGATGTCAGAATCAGATAATTGTTTGGAGAAAGGAGGGTGCCTCTCTTTTAAATAAAATAGTTCTCCAGAGAATAGGGCTGAGGAAGAGTAAAATTGTATGAATATCCTCAGATAAAGAGAGGAAAGTACACCATCCATCACAGCTAGGGGTTGGGTATTCCCATTCCCAAAGTTACTATTAAATCAACACTGTCCTCTAAAGGCAAGCTTACTCAAGCTTAGTTAAGATCGTAAAGACAAATTTATTGTTTTAAAAGTCATTTTGCTAAAATGAGAGTGAATTTGTCAGGTAAAAACAAGATGGCACTATGGCTTTTTTATGAGGAATATTTGTCAGGAATTTTTATATCCCTGCTAAAAATTCACAATACTCCTAATTATCATTATGTTTATTCTAATTTTTTTTTTTTTTTGAGGTACCAGGTGCTGGGGATTATACCCGGGACCTCCTATGTGGGAAAAGGACACTCAACCACTGAGTCACATTGTCTTCCCTGAGGTGGTTTTTTCAATGTTTCACTTGCTTTTGTTTTTTCAGGGGGAACCAGGAACCAAACCTGGAGTCTCCATGTGGGAGACAGGAGCTCAACTGCTTGAGCCCCATCAGGTCCCTTCATGATTTATTTTTAACCTTTTCTTCCTAGAGTCATTTGAAAGTTTTTGTGACATTACTACAAATTTGCCTTTGGGCATCATTCCTCCCCACACTTTATTTCACATAATCTGAGTAGGGCTGAATCCTGTAGCAAGGGGAAGGCATGTGACCTGGTTTAAGCCAATCACTGACTTCCAGATTGGATCAGGGCTAGGCACATGACCTCAGCTGGGCCAATCAAATTGCTAAATTCAAATTTGAATTTTTGGGAAAGAGTTTTGAAACTGTAAGTCATTCATTTAAAAATATTACAGTGGGAACTTGTTTAAAAATAGAACTGCTATAAAGAAATATGAGCACAGCTCTGTAGAGAGCCTGTATACATTGAGACCCTGAATTCATCCATGTCTGAAACCAGAACCACAACCTGTAGAACTTCCAATAATGCAAAAAAATAAATTCGATCTTACTAAGTCAATTTGCAATGACTTTGTTATATGCACCTAGAAGAATGTTAATTTAGTCATATACTGATTTTTTATTAAGTTCCTTTTTGAAAGTTCTTATAATATTTACATTTGCTATTTTATACGGAAATGATTATCATATTCTTCTGTTAAAATAGTGTCTGGGTCATTTGGAAACCCATGACCCTGATTAATTTTTTTTTTAAGATTTTTAACCTTACTTTAGTGATATTCATTTTCATACCTCTACATAAACACATTTTAGAGTTGAGAAAGTGATCTGAAATTGTTAGTGTTTCTTGTATCACCAGACTATACATATATAAAATACCTATGTGTGTGTGTGTGTATATATATATAAATGTAAGATAATTGTATTTCACTAAAAATTTGGGGATTTTAATGCAAATTTAGTGGACAAAGAAATATTTTTCTCAAATAGAATTCACACATATATGGATATTTATAAATGCATATATATGTAACTTTTAGCATATATGTATTCTTTTATATTTATATGTATATATGTATTTGATCTTTTTCCTATGCTTTTCTTTATATCTTATTTCTTTTTATGCCTACCTCCTCCTTAAATGTTATTACTTTGTTCCCTTAAATATGACAACTAATACTTAAGTATATTTGTTTCTATTTGTTGGGATTCTTGGTCACTTTATTTTTAAAGATTTTATTTTATTTATTTATTTCTTACAACCTCCCCTCCCCCCACTGTTTTGTGCTCACTGTCTGCTCTCTGTGTCTGCTTGTCTTCTCTTTAGGTGGCACCAGGAACCAATCCTGGGTCCTTCTGGAGTGGGAGAGAGGCACTCAATCTCTTGTGCCACCTCAGCTCCCTGGTCTGCTGCGCCTCTTATCATCTTTTTGTGTCTCTTTTTGTTGCTTCATCTTGCTGCGCCAGCTTTTCTGTGCATAAAGAGCACTCGGCATGGGCCAGCTCTCTGCTCAGGCCAGCTCGCCATGCAGGCCCGTTTGCCTTTTACCAGGAGGCCTCGGGAATCAAAACCTGGATCTCCTATATGGGAGATGGGAGCCCAATCACTTGAGCCACATCCGTTTCCCATGTTCACATTTAATATATAATATTGATCACAAAAAACAATTATCTGATTTTTAAAAAATTTATTCTTGCTCTCATATTTTCTCCAGTTGTGTAGTGAATTACATTTCTTTGAATGTAGCAAATCATTATAAATCCTAGCATTAGTTTGGTTTTGAGTCATTATTAGATATTCAAAGAACTCCAAGTTTAATATTGTTAATTTGTTTATTTGTGCTCTGTGTTTTCAGTTACTATCCTATAATAAATGATAGATAGATAGATAGATAGATAGATAGATAGATAGATAGATAGATAGACAGACAGATAGAGCCATAAGAAAACTATTTGCTTTAATTATTTCTAACAATTGACATATTTAGGATTTGGAGCATTCCTTACTGCCCTTTTTATGACATGTATTATATATTTCTGTCTGTTCTATCAGCAACATTTCTGGAGAAACAAAAACTTTAAAGTTTTTCATCTACTTTAAGTCACAAGGTTTTGTTGAGTTTTTTTTTTTTTTTTTTTTTTTTTTTTTTTTTTTTTTTTTTTTTGCTAAAGGGAAGGAATGATGCTAGGTTGAGGGTGATTGGTGAGAGAGAAAGCATCCATTAGTTTCTTTGAACCCTAATAAACTGTGATGTTCAAGGTTATGAAGCAATATTTGCTGGGCAGAAATAACTTATATTAGGAAACATGATTCTGAAACTGTGTACTATACACAGCAGGAAATTTTTACATTAACAAATGCGTTTATTTTCTGTACGGTAAAATATTATGAGATAGGACATTGCAATTTACTTTTAATTTTCCTGTTTTGTCCAAAACCTATTTAAACCTTATATATTTGACTCAGTTAAAAATGGTAAGCTAGCCTCAGTTCAATACTATTTTATGTTTCATATAGTCTTTTTCATATTGCTGTTGAAATGATGGAAGTTCAGAGCATTGTGAGAATTTTTTTTTCAGTTCCTTTTATAAGTGAAACCCAAACAAGGAAAGTGGGCATTTTTCATAATTTTGTGCATTCCAAGACCTAGCAAATTGTAGATGTTAAGTGAATACTCTTACAATAAATGGATCTCATGGATTCAGGCGACAACTTGGTATTTTTTCTACCACTTTTTATTCAGTTGATGACTCCTCGAAATTGTCTTATTTTAGCAATCTACATCAGGAAATGTAAAAGTCCTCTCATCACAATGAAAATAACCCAGCTAGGGGAAAAAATGCATTTATGTGCATGAATAAAACACTCAGTGTCAGAGGAAAGGAAATAATTCTGTGGACAGAATGTAATTTCTAAAGAATCTTTTATTTATTTAACAGAGATTTATATTTATCAAATACCAAGCTCAATTTTCTTTTCTCAGAGAAGAAAGGATGTGATAATTCTCTATTATTTATCTCTATCAATCAGTTAACTTGTTTTGATTCAGGTGAGTGAATGACAGTTTCCTGTTTGCCACTTCAAAATACTTATTTCAGGTTTTTTTTAGAAAGAAAAAATAATTTAAGGATATGGCTTTTTTTTTTTCAGAGTTGAGTAACTAACCTGTGGTTCCACCTTTATGTCCTGACACCCCCTAAAGAGAACAAAATCTCAATATTCTTCAGTCATAGAGTTTTGCTTTCATATTGGTGATTTTCATTCCCCCTCTGCAGTGAAATTGCTGATCAAGTGTCAGGCTCCATTTGGATGGCTTAACAGTACATCTTGTCAGTTTTTACAGCTCTGGAAAATGTCCCCAATTTACTTTAATTGTCTTCTCTCAGGTGGCTGCAATCAAATGACAGCGATATCGAAAGTGTTCTCTATTAGAGCAATGAGTTTAGATTTTCCAGCCCTATCTGCCATACCATATACAAGTGATAATGAACAATCTGACAATTATATAGACACCATTTTTGAGTTGCTATGTAAATGGTAGGACAGGGTCTTATTACTTAATTACCAGAATACCAACTGATATTTTAAAAAGCCAGCATTTCCCTCTGATGTGTGGGCTCCAGAATAGTCTCCCTGGATTTAATTCCTTTATCTAATTACTTACATAAAAGCTTGCCACTGTGAAGTGAAGAAACACATTTCTTATACTTAAACCTGCTGAATATGTTCCTTTCCCTTGCCTAATACTACAGACATTCATTAATTATCCATTTTTTAAAAAAAATTTTACTTGTAACTAAAGATTGAGGAAAAAAAACATGACCTAGTTTCATAGTTGCTAGTCCTTAGGAAAAAGGGAGAAAGTATGTTTTGGAGTTAAGTAGTGTTTTCTTCATTCATACTAACATCTTGCCCCCTCTGAATTCAGAGTGGCCAACAACTAGTATATTATGAGTGAAGAACTTTTTAAACAATTTAATAATTCCAAACAGGAAATTACTTAAATTATTGTTCAAGTTAACTTTTATAAGAAATATTATTCTATTTCTCAGATCCCTTACTGCTAATTGGTGGATAGCTGAATGATGTGGAACTTGCAAATAATTTCTCACATGTATGAACACTGTCAACTTCTTCAAACTATTTTTGCTTTTAACTTTATTAGAACTTTAAACCACAGAAAGGGTCAATTAGTATAATATTGTCAGCTAGGTTTTACACTTTAAGATCTCATGCACTATATTGAATTGAAAAGAAGTTCTCTGTTACAGTTTTTTGACCTCAAGACATCTAACTTCCTTGTGAGAAAATGGTTAAATCTAGTTTTTTTTTTCCCTTAGTCTCCCAAATTTGTCAGCCTTCCCACTCAAAGCCTATGCATGTAAAAGGACAGATAGATTTATGCCACAACTTTTCATGTAGCTCGTGTTTTTATTTTTTGCTATTGTTTCTATTTTCAATCAAGACATTGTAATGGCACATAGAAAAGATGGAGTTGATAATATCCAAAAGGCTTTGGGAATATGAAAATAGAAACTAATAGTCACAATAAATATAAACATATGCCATAAAGATTTGAGTGTTAGAGGAAGAAAATGAGGGAGGGGATGAAAAGAACAATCATTGAGACTCTAGTACTATGCTAGGAAATTTTAGGTTTTGAAAAAAGTTTTCTACTCCTATGACAAGGAAATATTTTTCCCACATTTGATAGGAAAAAATGGTTAAGCAAAGTGAAATGACCAATTAAGCAGCTTATGAGTGGTGGCCTGAGGTTTAAACTATGATTATCTGGCTTTATAATCCAAGTTTTCTATGGTATCATAGCACGCAGAATGGTATATTGGAAGGCAGTTTCTCTTTCTCCACTTTAGATAACAACAGGTGAAAAATTACCCATCTTGGACAAAACTCAATGCTATTTATTAATAATATGTGACAGAATATTATTCTTCTTACTTTCAAAAAAAAATCTTATTTTCAAACTTCAAGTCCACAGGTTAGAATTTAAAGTTATCTCCTCAATAAAAATGGAAATTTCGAGACCACACAGTTTCTCTTATTAATTTGAAAGCTGTGATTAAGTGAACCTTGCCATCTCTTTCTCAGGATATATTATCCAGTTCTTTTAATTCCATAACCATCCATTTTTCAAAGTTCTCATTCACCTACTTTGACTGTGACTTCAATGTTTTAAAATTCTTTGTTATAAAACCAAGTATAAAACATAATAGGATTATTAGAGTAATTCATACTTTACCATTTTTCCTGGGTTTTAATAATAAAACACTGCTAGATTTAGGAAATTATTATATAGGGCATATATAGGTACTTTTCTGTACCTGAAGCCATTCTATCACGGAATACAGTAATCAGCAAAGATTTGGAGGTCAGTACAAAATGATACATCTCAATTTAGTTCAAATGAGCACTGATGATAAAGAAACGTAAGATGGGCCCCAAGCTTGCCAAGATGATTTGCCATATGTTTTTTGTGTTCTGTCTTCTTAGAATGTCAATTTGTAGAGAGAAAAGAAGATTCAATTACAGAATTGCAAAGTCAAAAAATAAATGTTTCTTCTTAAGGATACAGATTTCCAAAAATGCTTTCTTCTTATTTGGGAAACAAATTGATAAACAGTTCATTTACTAATATAAAGATTAGAATATATCAAACCTGATTTCCTCAACTATAAATATATAAACTGAAAACCTGATAAAACGCAGTGAGCTTAAAAGTGGGCCACCAGGCGGCTTTTCCAATAAGTACAAAATTTCATGAGAAATTTGGTTTCATCAGGAAGTTCCCAGATTTGACACAGTGTTGACTTTATGCTACTTTCCTAATCATTTTTCTCCACTGAGCTATCTAGCCGGGCCCCTTTCCTAATCATTTTTATTTGGAAATGATTAATATAAATAATTATCTTTGAAATGCCAAGTAAATAATCATATTCATCTTTGTAATGTATTTTCTTTCATGCCAGTATTTGGTTGATATTGGTAAGTTTTGGGTATCTCTTAAAAGTTTAGGATATCATGATTTCAATAAACTATTTGAAGTGTGACAAAATTACTTGCAAAATAAATATATCCTACAAGATATCAAATAAGCAGTTGCATTGACTTTTCTAAATGAAATGACCAGTGGATGTCTTGGAGGGAAACAGCATGGAACCAGCCTAAGTGAAATAGGCAATTGGATTCCTGAAAATACATTTTCAAACAGAATCATCTCCATTTGAAGAATTATGACATAGGTGATCAATTTTACTTCACATTACGCAGGTTGCCTACATGGGGCTGCGGAAGTTACTGTAAAAGCTGAAATGATCCATCAAATTATTTAAACAACTGGTATGACTTTAAAAAAAAACAATTCTTTGTTTTATTATAACCACTTAGTAAACTAACCATTTTATCATTGGACAGACACACTTTTACTGGGCAATTTGACTCTTTCCATTATAAAAGCTCAGCTCTACATAGCTTGAGTTCATTATATATTGAAAATCTTAGCTCATGTGAAGAAGAAATAGGTAACCCTGTGCCAGAAGTGTTTTCTGTGTTGTACATGTATGTGGTGTGTGTTTTTGTACACTCACACTCACATACCTGCCAATCCTCCCTTTCTCTTCACTTAGATATACATAAATATAAAATACACCCCCCCACACACACACATAAAAAAGACCCAGTATCACTTATATATTTCTAGGTAAAACCTTTAGATAAGTAGTTAATTTTTTTGTTTCTATGAGCATATTTGTTCATTACTTGGAAATTCTGAGCTTATCATTGCAATATCTTTGATAATGTCGCATAAAGAGCTTGTGAGTTTTAGATTTTTTCTTCTAAGAGAGGGGTGCATAAAAAACCCTTTAAAAAGTGCCAAAAGTTAACACAGAAAATGAAGTAAAGTGAGCAATGGAGAAAATTGTTTATCAAATGGCATAATTATTTACTAATTATTCACTTTATGCTTTCAAAATATGGTACAGTGTTTGTATTTGTAATAGAGCTTTCATTTTTCATATGAAAGCATATCCATAAATATTTGTCTAAGTAAAGACCTGCTCTGTGTACAAATGATTGTTGAAACTGAGTGCTTGGAAAGAAGATCTTCAATGTTTTCACTGAGAAATAATGAAAACATATTTGATAAATAATTCATTTACACCTGCTGTGCATAATAATCACTCATGATGTTGGAGTTCTGTCTGAAACAGTTCTCCAAATAAGTTGTCCTTTGTACAGAGTTGTTTCCATGTTTCCGAGTGAAGAGCCTGGAAAGTCTATGATATTTCAGTAAGCATGTTGTTCTGGGAATTAACACAATGAAATCAGTCCCCAAAGCTTTACACAAATGATTTTATCTCAAACGTCCAAATGTCTTGATCAAGGTTTAAATAAGATTTTTGTGAAAGGGACAGCATTATGCAAATACCAAATCAAGCTCCAGGTTGTAATTTCGCAAAAAAATCTATAAATGTACCATATTAAACTTGTAGAATGTTCTAGAACAGTTGTGAAGGAAAGTATTATTAATAGTTGATGTCCATGCTGCTCAGTGTGTGTTACTCCAAGAAGCATCAACTGGAAATTTTCTAGAAACACAAATTCTCAGACCCCAGTCCAGACACGCTTGATCAGAAATTCTAAAGCTAGAGCTCAGCTCTCTGGGCTTAACCAGTCAACTTTGAGAACCCCTAGTTTTGTCATAAAAGGGTGCCACAATGAGCACAATGGATTATGTGCTATTTATTAGCAAGTATGTCATAAATGTTTAGCATGTCATATGAAATCTATAGATCACACCATTTCCACTTGCATTTGAGTATGAAAATATTTTTGCATTTTTGTTGTTAATTTGTTTAAATAATTTTAATATAAATGAACTCTAAAGCTACATCTCCATTTTTCAGACTATCTTTGTATTTAATATTTAATATTTTAGAATTTAAGATTTTATAATTTGAAAAAGTTTCAGAGAGGCAAAAATACGCACCATTTTAACTGTAAGAAAAGAATATTTTTATGTGTGTGTTCAAGAGACTGAATGTGTAATAAAATTTATTCATAATAATCATAATCCAAATAATGATATTGGTAAGAGGATCTCAGCCTTTAAGATTTATTGTACTGGTGGTTTTCAATAGATAGAATAATGACTCATACATGGGAAGCACTGAGTTTCTCAATTGAAATCAAATTTAGATACAATTTAATGAAATGTCAGCAAATTTTTAAAAAACTGACTTTTAAAAAAAGTTTTCCTTTTAAAAATATCTTTGATGTTGGGCAGTTCTAATGAGTTTGCAATGTCTAAATTTCTCAAACCATTAACTTAGTTGAAATTATTTCTTCCCATTTGAAAATGCTTATCTATCCCCTAACTTCATTGCTAAAATAACTTCAATATATCTTCTCTTATCATAAGTGATGCTCAATAAATGTTGGGATGAATAAATAAAGGAGAAAATAAGGTTGTGTGATGTCCCAGAGAAGATTATCAATAAACACAGTGGTGTATGAGTCCAATGTTTAGTACAGGTATCTGGAGTATAAATAATGATTTAGTAACTATGCAATAAATAGTATTTAAAATCATGAAATGATTGAGACTCTAGTGTAGAAACAGGAGAAAGAAAGCCTAAGACAGAATTTAGATATGTACATGTTAGGAAAACAGAAAAATATTAATAAAACCAAGAATATTTTGATAATAATAAAAAGTATATAAACACAATGTGAATTGCTGTACAAATTGTGCATACCGTACAAACTAGAAGTTGAAGAATATAGAAAGAAGAGTCTCCAAAATTAAAGACAACATAAATAGGAATTTGAGAAAATGGAAGACAAAATGTTGAACAGAAATTAAATAACAAATTTCAAAGTAAATTATTCCTATATAGGGGACCATTTTTAGATTTTATAGATATAAAAGAAAGTAGAATATGTTAATTATATCAAGAAAAACTCATAGGTAGAAAAACGGTGCCTAAATTTAGGAGTGATGTAATATGTAAAAGGGTTATATTATGGAGCTGACCTCATTAGAATCATTTTACTAGTAAGTCCAATAAAGTTTCTAATATGCTTATTGTACTTAAAGCAAAATATTCCTAATATACTTGTGATAAAAATTAAATAAAATCCCCTGTAATATCTAAGATTTGAACCAGATATTCTGCTAAAACAATTATTTTTGGATTCTGAACAATAGTAGGGAATAGATGCTTTTGTTTAACCTTAAGAGAATATAAACTATATTTTTCTTTGCTAACAGTACTCGTATTGTAAGTGTTGCTAGCAAGCAGTGAGATTTTTTCAATTAGTTTAGAAAGTAATTTAATCACCATCACCCCACCCTTGGCAAAGTCTTGGGCATCAAATAAGTATTGATCACAGAAGTCACTTAATCCCACTTCTTAAAGCTCTATTTCACTGCTACAACATGATGCATTAGAAATGGCCACTTGGAGAGACTAGGTAGGAGGTATATGCGTGCAAATGTGCAAAGATGTCTCCTAACAGAATGTAAAACTTAAACTTGCCTTCACGGATTTAATTTCTCTTGTACTTTTTGTTGTTACTGTTGTTACTTCTGTCCAGAGCAGCAGTGCTGAAAGAGCTGCTGCTGTGACTGTTTGTTTCTGCAGAATTGCACAGCTGATTGACATGTCTTGATTCTAGTAATTTGCCTCGGTGCACTGTTGGCACTCCTGGAGGTAACCTCAACCAGAGCTCTGATATCTAGTACTTGCAGTTTTTCGGCTCATCCCCACCTAGTAATCTACTAGGAGTTTCTGAAGGAAGATGCTGAAACAGTTGATTTCTTTAAAAATTTTTGTTATGAAATATCTCACAAACAAAAGTAAAAAAAAAGTATATGGCTAAACATTTTACCATAAAATACCTATGTATTCAGGACCTCTATTTAGAAATAGAACTAGAAACCCACCCTATCATGCAATGTTCCCTTCCAATACCTACTTCTAAAAGGTATCTGAATTTTGTGGTAATCACTGTCTTGATTTCCTGCGTGTATGTGTGTGTGTGTATGTATAGCCAATTGAACATAAACCTCTAAAAACTCTTTTTTTAAAAATATGAATTTATGTTATCATATAGTATAGAGTCAAGTATGTCTGGAATCTTTCATTTGATGTTATGTTTATAAGATTCAGCCATATTTTCCAGTAGTAGCTATGAATTTATTTCACTTTCATTGATGTACAGTATGTCCATTATTTGAATATATGACAATTCAATCTCTCCAATCTACGGATAAGGACATTTTTGGGGGGGAGGAGTTGATTTGTTTTGAGCTTTTATCCATCCCAAATCGTGCTGCTATGAATATCCTTGTACATATCTCTTACTCCCATTCTTCTCGGTTATAGACCTAAGAGTACAATTGCTGGGTTATGAAGCATGCATACATTCACATTTAAGAGCTAGTGCCAGTCTTACCCCCAACATTTCTTTCTCTATTGCAATGTAAGAGAGACCCCAGTGTTTGTTTTGTTTTTTTTTTTTTAAGATTTATTTATTTTATTACATATCTCCCCTCTCCGCCACTGCGGCTATGCCCCAAGACTGGTCACTGCGCAGGTGCGGCTTTCCCCACTTGTGGGCGGCTTCTGCTTCCATTCACGGCGGGCTCTCAGTTCGCGGGTGGCTGGCTGCGCTCCATTCGCGAGCGACCTGCCCTGCTCGTGGCGACTTTTGCCCTGTCCGTGGCAGCTTTTTGCCCTGCCCACGGCGGCTCTGGCCCACCTATGGCGGCTTGCCATTCTCAAGGCGGTCTGCCCACTAGGAGAGGTCCCCAGAAACCAAACCCGGGGCCTCCCATGTGGTATGCTGGCACCCTATCCACTGGGCTATCCAGCCAGCCCCAAACCCCAGTGTTTTGCACCTTTGTCAACACTTAGAGTTGTCAGCCTTTTAAATTTTAACCATTCTGGTGGGTACATAATGGTGTCTCATCGTGTATTAATATGCATTTTACTAAATGCCAATAAGGTTGCTAATTTTTCAGAGTTATATTTGATATTTTAATATCTTCTTTCATGAGGGCATCTTCAAGCCTGCTGCCCATTTTTCCTAGGATTGTTTTGTCTTTTTCTAATTGATTTGTAGGTATTCTCTATATGTGCTAGACATCATCCTCTAATTCACACTGTTTATTATAAATATATTTTCCTATGTGTGAATTGCTTTTTCACTCCCTTAAGAATCTCTTTTGAAAATAATTTCTAACTTTCATAATGTACAAATTATCAATATTTTTCTTGATTGTTATTGCTTTGCACATCCTATTTATGAAATATCTCTCTACTCATTACAGAGATGTTCTCCTAGATTATCTTCTAGAAATTTTGTATTTTATGTTTTAGTCTATAATTCCCTGGAATTCAATTTTAATATATGGTGTGAGGTCAAGTTTCACTATTTTCACTATGGATGATCAACTGTTCCAGTATCATTTCTTAAATAAACTATCATTTCCTATTGTACTACATTGCCACTTATGCTTGAATTAATGTCCATATATGTTTGGTGTATATAAAAGTTGTATTTTATCTTCTGTTGATTTATATATTCTTGCATAAATAACACACATTGTCTAATTTTCTGATATTAAATCCTGATATTTGATAGAGCTGAGCCGTCCACTTTAGTTCTTCTTTAAGGAAGAAAAGGGTGATAACTTTTATAGCCATTTTAAATTTTCAAATCAAATTCAGTGTCAGACTATCATGTTGCATAAAAAATCCTGTTGTGATTTTTGGTTGCAGTAAATCTAAAGCTCAGTTTAGGGAGAATTAAAATGTTTATAATATTGAGTCTATCCATAAACATGTTTACACACTAATATACAAAAATTTTCTTCAATTTCTTTCAATAATATTTTGTAGTTATTGGCTTGGAGTCATGGTATTTTGTTAGATGTATTATTTTTTATGAGTTTTAAATTACATTATTGTTTTCATTTTCTAACTTTATTGTTGCCAGAAATGCAATAGTCTTTTTTACTTTTATCTTGTATACAGAAGCCCTGCTAAACTACTTTATTGATTTTAGTAATTTATATGTATTTTTCATGTTCTATATGCACATTATCATCTGTGAATAATGAGAGCTTTATTTCTTCCTCTTCAAACTTCCCTTTGCTTCTTTTTATTAACTTTTACTGTACTTTTAAGGCCTCCAATAAAATGTTGAAGAGTGGTAACGGCAAGTACATTTGTCTTCATTTTAAATAGTAGTGTTTAAAATTTCAAGATTAAGCATGATTTTTTTGTTATAGGGCTTTTTTGTTGTATATACATTTATCAGAATAAGCACGTTCTTTTGATAGATTTCCTAAGATTCCTTTTAGCATGTATAACTATTGAATACCATCAAACCATCTCTGCAACATTAGATATATGATATTTTTCCTTTGTTTTTCTGGTAATGCATTACATTAAATTAATTTATTTTCTAATGTTTAACTAACTTGGCATTCCTGGAATAAAACCAAACTGCTTTGCTAATATTTTATTATTATTTTAACTCTAAATCTCCATGTTAAAATAGGCATGAAATGTCCTTTCTGGAAATGTACCGGCCTCATAATTTGAATTGGGAAGTCTCCTCCCCTTTTTTCTATTTTCTAAAAGTATTTGTGCATAATTGCTTAAATACTTGGAATGTTCACCAGCAAAAACATCTGGTCCTAGATTTTTTATTTTTTACTATGTGTTCTTGTTTTATATAAATTAATTTTTTTTAAAGAAGGGCTTTTAACTAGGAACGATTTTGTTAAAAGGCATATGATTATTCAAATCTCTCTTTCTTTCTGTGCCAGCTGTGTTAAGCCATACTATTCTTGTTTTCAAAATTATTCATTATCTACTCAATTTTTTAATGTTTCTAAGGGTCTTTAGAGATGTTCCAAATTTATTATTGAAATAGGTCATTTGGAATTTCTCTCTTTCTTTTCATACAAGAGTTTATCAGTTTCATTGATTTTTTTTACTTTTTAAAACTCTGTTTTATTACTACAGCTTTTGTCTTACTAATTGCCATTCACATACTCCTTATTTTATATTGCTATTCTTCTTACTAGGGATGTTTGGTTCATTAGTTTTCAAACTTTTTACCTATCAAATAAACTCATTTAAAACCAAAAATTCTCTTTAAGCAAAGCTTCAGATTCCTCTCACAAGTTTGGACATGTCATTTTTATTATCATGAAATTTAATAAACTTTAATATACATTCTATTTTTTTTTTTTTTTTTTAAAGATTTTATTTATTTTATTACATATCTCCCCTTCCCCCCGCTGCGGCGATGCGCCGAGATTGGACACTGCGCAGGCGCGGCTTTCCCCGCTTGTGGGCGGTCTCTGCGTCTGTTCACGGCCGGCTTTTCAGTTCACGGGTGGCTGGCTGCGCTCCATCCGCCAGCGACCTGCCCTGCCCGTGGCGGCTCTTGCCATGTCTGTGGCAGCTTCTTGCCCTGCCGACGGCGGCTCCGGCCCGCCCATGGCGGCTTGCCATTCTCAAGGCGGTCTGCCCGCTAGGAGAGGTCCCCGGGAACCGAACCCAGGGCCTCCCATGTGGTACACCGGCGAGCTCTTTATCCACTGAGCTATCTAGCCGGGCCCAATATACATTCTATTTTATGCTATGACTTTTCCTTTGGATCTTCAGTTATTTAAAATACATTCCTTTGTAGCCAAATATATAGGGCTTTCTATTTAATTTTACAACATATTTCTAACTTAAATACCTTATGATCAAAGCATATATATCTCTATGATATATATCTTTCAGTATTAATGGAGTCTTGCTTAATGGCCTAGCATTTATACAATTTTATAAATGTTTGCATGAGCTTGAAAATAATTTTTCTGTAAAAAATTGATACAATGTTATATATAGTATATCTATTAGGGAAAGTTGCTAATTATAGTTTTCAAATTGTTTATATATTTACAGATTGTTGGAGCCCAAGGTTTGGGCTCTCCCCATCCCCGCAAATGAAACACAGCCCAAAGTACATAGCTGCCAGCATAACTTGGACACCCACTAGTTAAAAAGTAACAAGCCTCCCCAGAGGAAAGAATGTACAGAAAGTACTGCAAACTCTAACCTTCTCAAGGCTGCATACTCCTTTCCCAACCATAGCATCATCAAACAACTCTTGCAGAAATTCTGTTCTCATACCCTATGTAACGTCTTTGTTCTGAGGCCCCTTATATTGCCCTTCATTTTCCTGTCTCTTTGCAGAGCACTATCTTCATTCTTAACCAGGTACCATCTAAGAGTCTCTCCTGTTTGTAAGTCACAATAAAGCTCATGACTAACCATCTGCCTGATGCATTCTTTGGTCTTTTATTGTGGCTATCCCAATGATGAATTCTCTCCTTTTTATAACATCTTTATTTTTATATTCTGAAAATATAGCTTGCCAAATATATTTATTTTCTTTCAACACTTCAAAAATGATGGGACATTGTATTCCTGTTTCCATCATTTCTGTTAAAAACCTAATTGTTTATGTCATTGTTCTTCGGAAAATAGCATGTCTTTTCATCTCTGGATGATTTTAATTATTTCTGTTTTCATCTTTATTTCAGCAGTTTTACATACAAAACTGAGTTTCAATTCATTTTTATTTATTTGGATTTGTAGTGTTTTGATTCTGTGACTTGATGTCTTTTGATAGTGTTAGCAAATTCTCTGCCATCTTCACTTTGGATATGCTTCTTTCCCATTTCTGTCTAATGTTCCTGGGATTCCTGCTACACAGAAGTTTCGTCTATGTCTCTTTCCTTTTATTCTTTTATTTTCATTATTTGCCTCTGTCAGCTTCAGTCTAGATATTTTCTTCTAACCTATACCACATTTGGCTAACTCTCTTTTCAGCTATGTCTAATATATATTAAGCCCATCAAATCATTTTTTATGTTTTATAATTTAACTCTGATATTTCTAGTTGGCATCCTTAAATTTCCAGTCTTCTACAAAATATTTTTTGCTTTAATTTTTAAAAAATTTTGATAGAGTAAGAGTAATTATTTCAAAATCTGTGTTGTATAACTAGAGCATAGGAAATTCAATGTGTATATTTCTATTACCTTTTGTTTTTACCAGGTTTCCTTCATGTTGTCTTTTATAATACTCTTCTTTGTTATTTTTTTGAGCGCCAGCTATTTTTGTAAAAATATATATGGTTTTAGAATAATTGGACTCTTCAGATAATAAGATAATACTCTAAAGAGGATTTATATTTGGGTCTGCCAGTTGCCTAGGTCATTAGCAACCTGGGATTCCCTCAATCCAATTCCAAATATTGAGAGAATATAAAACTGAGTTACTATCCCTCCAGTTTACTACTTTTAGTTTATCCTTACTCCTCTCATTCAGCCTGCACACCAATCTCTGTTCTCTTAGCCTAAGAGGCTATCAAAATACTGCTAAACCACTTACCAACCTGTTCAGAAATTAGAAGAAAACATCTATTGAGGAAAAAAATTGTGGCTGTGAGTCCTCCCCAGGATATTTGCCTTTTAATTCTGATAACTTCAATAACATTTTTGTGGTCTGA
Source organism: Chaetophractus vellerosus (assembly GCA_004027955.1). Lineage (NCBI taxonomy): Eukaryota > Metazoa > Chordata > Mammalia > Cingulata > Chlamyphoridae > Chaetophractus > Chaetophractus vellerosus. The sequence goes on from PVKH010000417.1 coordinate 22,201, forward strand.
CTTTTCTAGTTATGCTCAGCAGGAAAGCTTGATTCGAATTACTTATTCCACCATTACTAGAAGCTATACTACATTGGTTTTTGCCTTTTAGTTTATGACACTGGCATGGCTCCAAAGAGAACCATAAGGCAGGCAATAAGAAAATGTAGGTGTTACAAAAACTGCAAAGAATGTTTCTGTGAAAAAAGAAAATACTTCAGTTGTGACTATTATGCTCATTTGAATCAAACTACTCCTCTCCCAGTCAAAACATCCAAATATCAAAAATAGAAATGTAAATAAGATTTTCTTATGAACTCCAAATTTTTTATGTTCTTTTCCCTTATTGCATTTTTAAATTTAGAAATCAAATATGCATCTGCTGTAATAAATAAAAAATCAGAAATGCATGGGAAAATCATATTTATTCTTTATCAAAAATTTTGAAGTATAAGATATAAAAAATTTAAAAATAAGTTTGACCTTAAATACATCGCATATAATGTATGTATACAACTTTATTATTTTCATATTAAATAATACTCAAATGATTGTGCATTGTGGCACGTTAGGGAGTCTATTTTTACACTAATATTCTGAGGTCAAAAGAGATGAAGGGCCTGATGTGGGGAACCCCACAGGAAATATATATATATTTTAAAATCAAGTGAGTGTTGAAAAGTAATAAGTACTATGCAGAGTACCTGGACATTGAGAGAAAAAAAGTGCAGTAAGAGATAAAGAATTTAGTAGTCAAAATATAAATTCTACAAGTATACAAAGAATATAGGCCAATGAAAGAAAAGATGTTAAGTAATATTCAGTTAGTATAATAATTCTTCTTGAAAAGCAGTTTGGGAAGGAAGGTGACATTAAAAAATAATTTAAAAGCAAACTCAGCAATCTCATAGACAACTCATTCACTCTAAATATCTGATATAATTTTATTACTATATGTGTACGCATATTTTGCCCTGTAGAGAAAGGTTTTATGATACCTGTTTATTTCCAAGAACAAGACTATTTAAATGACAGCATGTCCGAGATTATTTGAAGTTTATGCATTCCATCCATATATGCAGATTAAAGACAAGTAACTGTTATAAGAAACAATTTTAAGTAGCAAAAGTCACATCACAACTCTCTCTTTTTTTTGCCAGGTTATATAGTCTGTTATATTCGTTGAATCAATCACATTCTCTAAGAGTCCTATGAAGGACCAGGGGCCGCCTCTTTCAGAATTATCTAAAGTTCTTATTAAAAATGATAATTCCCCCAGGAGCTTACCCTATGCCTCCATTGGCATGGGACCCAGAGGCCCTGTTCTCCAGACGACTGTTTGTACCATTTTCAAATTGGCACAGGAAGGCCTGGGGACCTTCTCCCTCCCCACTACCATCCATTTACTAATTGTATATTGAAGACTACCCATGATGAGTATCTGAAGCTCATGTAAAAAAAAGCAGTATAGCAAAAATAATCTACACGTTATCTCTCTTCACATTTCAAACATATTCCAAATAGTTTACCTAATAACAAAATAAAAAATAAAAATGATACAAGAATTAATCTTTTTCAACTCATATCTGACTAGCAGCAATTATATTTTGCAAGAGCCCAGGGTATTATGTCTTGGGGAGCTTTATTTAGCTATTTGAATATATAAGTTACAAAGAAACCTTTAAGGATTTTCTTGATATATGTAATGCTGCCATACAAATAATGTTAAAAGTAAAACAAAGCAAGGCTCAATTTTCAGGACCATATTTTTATTGCACACCTTGGCATAACAGAATGCTTAGCTTTTTTTAAAACAAAAAAAGTATAATGATAACATCAGTCAAATTGGCCTTGGGTATTATTTTCTAAGCCAATGGCCAGCAAAATTCTTCCTGATTCCAAGTTTTACATGGACTCCATGAACATCTGATGTCTGATATTACAATTTCAAGATTTCTTAATTTTTTATTATAAGAACTCACATTTCTATATAGTTTAACATTTATTCAATGCTAAAATTAAAGTATTTTTCATGGATATTTTTCACCCAGTTTCACTTTTTCCATCTAATCTTTACCCATCTTGACAAGATAGATAAAATATTTATGGCTTCTGGTAGTCTGAGTAACAAAGACCATGAGAGTGTTTTGTGTTTGGGGGTAGAAAAATCTTTATCACAAGGAGCTTGACTTACTAACTGAGCATAATTCCATTCAACTCAATCTTTCTCCAATTCACTTCCCAGTAAAGTTGTTACACAATTTTAACTCTACATCTGTACATATATACCAGAGCAAGCCAGAACTTATCACAACTCCCTGGCATTGCATCAATACCCACATCCACATAGTAGTTCCCTACTGTCAAATGGGAATATACTTCCAAGTTTAAGTATGCTTTAAAATGAATTCTCCATACATTTTCTAAGGCTAAAGTGCAGGCACATTATTCCTTTGTGTCACTCAATTTATCTAACTTCTCTCTTCTCAAATCATAACTTTATTTGTCAAGGACATTTATGTATGTACGTATGTATGTATGTATAATTCATTTATTAGGGATATTCAGTGTTTTCATTTTATGAGGGGAGGAATGCAGTATGGTAAAGCTCTCAAGCTTGGGCATCACAGACCCAATTCTGCTACTCTTGAACTATTTCACCTAAGGAATTTAACAACTTCTTTAAATCTCATTTTTCTCTTAGTGAATTAAGATAAATATAAGTCAATTCTTATCATCATTACATATCCAAGGCACCTATGACTTTTGTGTGTGTGTATATATTATGTGATGCAGAATTCTCAAAGAGTTCTTTAAAAATACATGAGATAACGGTTACAGTGTTAGGAAAATGTCTGGCAAAGAATGAACTCTTAGTGCATGCTACTGTTACTACTACTGCTGCTTCTGCTGCTGCTACTTCTACTCCTCCTTCTGTGTTTATATCTGTCTTTGAATCAAATGGCCAATTCTTAAGTTTGAAAGATAAACTATCATGCAACTTAATGTGGTGTGACCCCTCTGCATTCTAATTAAGTTATTCTCTTTCTGCATCTCATAATGGCATTCTCATTTTTGTGTCCTATTCTTTCGTCATGCTGTTTCCCAATCTGTAATATTTTCCTACCATTTTTGTTAATGAGTTTAAGAAAAAGAAGGGCAACACATAGAAGTTTCCATGGAGGAGACCATTCTTGCTAAGACAATATGGATGGTACTTTATTAATATTCATATGGGATTGGTAGGCTGTAATTTAGAAAGGGTAACATAGATTTGACTCAAAGAAGCTATTGTGGTAACCTATGTGTAAAATTAAGATGTTGAAAGCTTGGATGCTAGGTTCATGGCAATAAAAGTAGAAAGAAAAAGGATTTTAAAATCATTACTAGTAAAGAATGAATAAAATTGGTGACTGACTATATTTTGTTTTCAATTTCAAACAATATCAGCAAGAGTTACATAAGAGTAAACAAAGATAATGATCAATCAGGAAACATTTTGTTTTTTCTGTATACGCTGATTTTAAAAGCCTGGGGAATGGGTGGGTGGGGTGCTGATGGAGAAAATGTAACATGCCCAAAATACAATATGAATTCAAAATTCAGGAGAGCCAAGAGAACAAAATTCTTTGTTGGCAGTGAATTCATATAGATATTCAACAATAATTTATTGGGTAATTACAGATGTGTCAGACACTGGTCAATACTGTATATACAACAGCAAGCAACATAAAAGATATATCTACATTTATCATCCTTATATTCTGAGAGGAAGAAGCATTTAGAGAGAATAAGCAGATAAACAAATAATATGAATAGGTATTTAGGTATGTATATTTACCACATATGGCTATATCTATAGATTGAATTTGATAGCAAATTCACAATTTATGTATGTCAATTGTGTATGTGCTATATATCACCATATGTAGATAGATATTTAATAATGCCTTATTAGTGTTTATAAGATTTAATCTGAGACTCATATCAGGCTACTTTATACAACTACTATACCACATGCAAGACAATTAAAATAATTGTAATAACACACAGTGCTCTAAAGCTTATTGTTTAGGGTCTAAATAATAAGAAGTAACATATATGGAACTCTTACTAAGTTCCATGTATATTTTAAGCACCATAAATATATTACCTCATTTAATCTTTAAAATGGCCTTATGAATTACATGTTATTTTTTTATATTAGAAATGAGAAAACTGAGATGAGAGTCAATGACCTATCGTTATAGACAAAACTTCTGAGATCAATGTCTGATTTTTCCTCTTACTTCTTTTTACCCCAATGAATGATTAATAATGGATATCCAAAGGAAAAAGTAGTAAATGTTTCCAGATTGTGACTATATTTCAAGCATATGTTAGTTCTTTAGAATACATTTTGACATTAGATCATTAAATCCACATGGGAAAAGATGGTGTATTCTGCTCTTTTATTGCATTTAATAGCTATCATAATCCCTCTCACAGGTGCTTAGAATGTTTGTTTGGGTGGTGGTGGTGTTTACTTTTGGCTCTCTAATATTGTCTCTATTCACTCCCATTCATTTTCCATAATCACAACTCTTGAGAGATTTCCAATCATTTATGGCCTTGGTGGGAGATAGTTTAATTCCTTCCAATGAGGAAGCCAACAAAATCAGATTCTCTCTTCAGCTCATATAGGCAACAGGCATGTGACTCAAACTCAGTCATTCACACTCCCTAAAAGATCTTGAAAGTGAAATCTTGAGAGTGTGGCACAGGGACCTGAGGATGTGAAATCACATTCATTGTAACAACAGACAGAGAGCAGCGTGAGGTCTAAACTTCCTGGGGTGTGAATTCTACCTTGCTTCTTTCTTAATTTGCAAATACTTGCTCAGCTCTAGGTCCCACACTTAGGCCTGAGGATGAGTATATTAGATCATGGACAAATAAACCAACTAGTAAACATTTAACTCCATAAGAAAGAAGATGTAGACTGCAAGAATATTAACTGATAATATAATCTTGATTTCATGATTCATATGATTACATACCTTGTCAAGTTTCCGTTTATATTTGAAATAAAGAATGTGTGATGGCATAAGGGCATTCTCCATCTTAAATTTATTTAAGATAAAATTAATACACTTATTCTCAAGCATCGTTATCATTGGTCTCTGGTTGCCACAAATCCTATTTTTCTCCTTTTGAGTTATGGGAACAAATAGTAACCAGGAAAAGGTATTCGAAAGATGTGACTCTGCATATCTAAGACACTGATATTTCTATTACAGTTGTGTCCCTGTGTCACTATGCTTTTTCTGTATGTACTTAGCTTACAAATATCAGAGCAATCCAGATAAGCTATAATCTAATAGAAACAGTTACTCTTCTTCAATATTCTCAAATTCTGTATTTAGAGCCACTTTCTATCAATATATTAAGTTGGCTGCTAGTATTTCCCTGTTGCTTCATTATAACTCTCTTAAATTAAAACTTACCATAACATTCATTTTTATTAATTTTGATTACAGTTTGGTTATGCTTTCATCCACTTGGCCCATACAGTTTCAACATTTTTTACATTTAAATTCAGATTAGACAAGTGCCAAGGTCACGTGAGAATCAATATCTAATATATTTCTGAACGTAGTCCTTAGCATTTTTATCTTGAATTAAAACAACTTGAAGTGTTCACAGTACCACCTTTAATCAAGTGTAACCATAAACCACAAAGAATTGAAAATGAAATGAGTATAAAACATTTCACACTCCAAGCATTCAGATGATAATAAGTTTCCACCTGTTAACATATTAATAGCAGTGTTAAAGAGCACAATGTGCCTGAGGTATTACAAGTCTGTGCAATTTTACATCTGTCAAGGAATGGTTTGCTTGTTAGCAAATGGTTACAGTATCAAAGCAGAGTGAATTTCAGGGGAAACCTGGTTGCATCATAAGGAAAAGGGGAAATCTTCGTTTCGGGAGTCATTTAAAATAACCCGTGAAAAGCACTGGATGATATAACAAGGAGGATTGGCCTCTGGAGGGTATTAGATGACCTACAGTAATAGATCATTTCCATCCTTAATGCCTGCGATTAACATGCCATAATTTTGAATGGTGCACTCAGGAAGAGGGGAGGCCCTGACTGCTAATATAAGAGACAAGCCTTGGCACAAAGAAGAGGGGGTGTCCAACACTAGTGACGGAAGTAATGTGGCTAGGTAGAGCATATGGTAGGCTATCTCATCATTTTAAGAAGTGGCTTAAATGATTTTTTAATAGTACAATTATTAAAATGTTCTTTCATGAATTGTAACAAACGTATCACACTAATGGAAGGTGTTACTACTAGAGTGGTATAGGGGATCTCTGTATTTTATGCATGATTTTTCTGTAATCCTACAATTTTCTCCAATAAAAAATAACATTAGAATACAAAAAAAAACAAAAAATCTGTCAAAATGAACACAATAAAGATAGAGACAACTTAATGTTTTTTAAAAACATTCTAAGAAAATATCCCACTGCTTGATAATGGAAAGTGTCTTAGTACTAAACTGAAAATCTGAATATGGAAGCAATAAAGCAGGTCAAATATTATACTATATACTGCACAGTGAAATTTTAAAAACAGTGCCAAAGTCTAAATAAACACCACATCCACAATAAAGGTGCAATAATATTCCCTTTAATTACAACAGTCCTGTTATGCTCTTTGAAATTTAGAAAGCTGAAAACAAAACAAATAACATCCAAAAACAGTATATCAATGGGAAAGTTCTAAATTAATGTTCAGCATAAGGTTTTCCCTTTTGTTTATCTGCTTTTTTATATGTAATAAGACTAAGAAATTCTCTTTCCCCTTATATATTTGGAAGGAAATGAGCTTCAGAAGCATCTAGCTAGAGCAGAATAGTGAAATCAAATGAAATTTTTCTGAGAGCAAAGAGAACAGAGCAAAGAAATGCCAAATATTGTTTTGTTTTGTTTTTTCCCAATGAGATAAATAATTTCATGAGGGTAACCTCAAAAGTTAATTTTTAAAATTATTGTTTAAAAATCATGGTAATTGTGTTAAGGATATTAGATAACATTTGCATTATAATCTCCCAATATGTTTTGCTTAACTACATCACACAATTTTCCCCTTCAGTGAACCCTAAGAATAATGCCAGTCTCAAACAATCATTATTAATAATTGCTAATCTATTGGTTCAATACCCATTGATTATCTATTTGGGCTATTATTTTCTTATATTTAATATAAAATATCCCATAGCTTGATGAATAGGAAATGGAACTAGCTATGCACTGTTGGCAATATTTTTCATATTTTATCTTCTATAAGAACATGGACGATAGTATAAAATCAAAGTAAAAGTAAAATCATGTCATAGTAAGGGAAATTAGCACAATAAACAGTAAAAAAAAGAAATATTATTAAAAATAATGATGGCTTCCCTGAGAACAGAAAGGTACCCTTAATCAAACTTCCTATTGTGAAGCAAGACTGAACCTAAACACTTCTGAACCAGTATTTGTCAGTCCCAACAACCCACAGGGAAAACCCACACAGCAACTAGATAATCAAGAAAGCTCTGAAGCAGTCATTATGCTAACCACATGCAGGGAAGATCCACATAGGAGCATTTTGATTATTTATTTAGCATACCAGGTTTCACAATTTAGATTGAGAAGGACTAATAGGAGCATGCTGATAGCATGCCTTCTATAGAATAGTGAAAATTTGTAGTTTGTATTTCCTACTGAGCAAAAACGGGAAGTATGTCTTCAATCAACAAGAAATAGTTCAGATAAAGCCACGTCTAGAAAATGGACACTGATTTTAAAAAAAAGATGCTGATCTATTTATCCTGCCAGGTTTATAAGGACCCTAAGACACTTGTCCAAATATATGGATAATAAAATTTCAGTGTTCATAAAGAGGACCATGTCTAAATTAGTTATTTGAAACATTTACTTACTAACATCTCCCAAATATTTTGCTAGGTAGCAAAATGTTGAGAAGCAAAAATGGTCCCATACACAAATTAGTATGGGAAGTTCAGCATGTATTTTCTCTCTTTCAAAAATGTAAATTTTTAAATGAAGTTACCTTATTTACAGGCTAATAGAAGTTCAGCCTTAAAGAAACTGGTTTAACAAAATTGGGTATGGGGCTGTTTTTTTGAGCAAACCTATTAATAGCCTTTGAAATATCGTTTCTTCAAACAGGTCTGAGATGTTCCACCTAATCAATTATGCAGAATTGATATTCCATCAACTAAGGGTTAAGATAATCAGTAATTTGCCTCAGCCAACAGAAAGAGCAATTGCTCATGTTTCAATTAAAACAATTAACAATATTTGAAAGTTTCTATTTTAAAAGATTTTTTTCTAAAATAAGTCAAATATAAACCCTTTAGCTTGTACTAAAACATCTTTTTAAAACTAATTTCTCATTAAAATGCTAGCAAAATATTATAATGTCATTGCTTTATTGTTTGCTTTATCATGTCATGATGAAAAACTAACTTCAAAAGATTGTGCACAACTTCGTTCCTTATTATGACTGAATAATATTCCATTGTTTGAACATATATTTTGCTTATCCATTCATCTGTTGACGGACACATGGATTGTTTCCACCTTTTGCTATTGTGAACAATCTTACTGCTATGAACAGTGGTGTACAAATATCTGTTCAAGTCCGTGCTTTCAATTCTTTTGGGAATAAACCAAGAAGTGGATTTCTGGGTCATATGGTAGTTCTATGTTCAACTTTTTGAGGAACTGCCAAACTTATTTCCATAGTGTCTATACCATTTTACAATGCTGCCAGCAATGTATAAGGCTTCCAACTTCTCTGTATCCTTGCCAACACTTGTTATTTTGTTGTTTGTTTGTTTGTTTAAATAGTAGCCATCCGAGTTGGTGCGATCTCATTGTGATTTTGATTTGCATTTTCCTGATGACCAATAACGTTGAGCATCTTTTCATGTGTGTATTGGCTGTTTGTATATCTTTTTTGAGAAATGTCTATTCAAGCCCTTTGCTCATTTTTTAATTGGGTTATTTGTTTTAGTTATTGTTGTTGAACTGTAGCTATATCCTACAACATGGATAAATCTTGAAGACATCATTTTGAGTGAAAAAAAAATATTTTGAGTGAAATAAAAAGACACAAATATCATACGATCTTGCTTATCTGAAATACCTAGAATAAGCAAATTTCTAAGAGTAAGATAATAGCTGACTCCAGGGGCTGGAGGGTCGTTTGTGGAGAGGGAAGTGAGAGTTATCGCTTAATGGCTGCAAAGTTTTCTGTTTGAGGTAATGAAAAAGTTGGGGTTTTGGATGCTGGTGATGGTAGTACAATATGGTGAATAAAATTACTACCACTGAATTTTACAGTTCAAAGTTGTTAAAATAGGAAATTTTAAGTTGCATGTATGTAACTACAATAAAAACTCATTAAAAATTTAAAAAAGAACCGGGTCTGAACTATATCCATGCCTTTAAGCAGCGGAGTAAATGTTGGCAAGCTACAAATCATATGTACATCAGTTTCCACATACATAAAATAAATACAGTTACATGACTTATCAGTTGAGGTCATAGATATAATAGTATTTTATTATGACATTCTTCTTGTCTGAGAGGGAAAACTGTATAAAAAAGAATTTTAAAAAAAGAATGTGCAGGATATATACTAAACATATCATTTGAACCATTTGAAAGTCAAAGAAATGATTCAAATTGATCTCTCCTGAGATGTTTTTGCCCCAGATAAACAGCCACTGGCAAAGATAATTTTGAACAATTGCTGTATTTATAGCTATTGGAAACACTATTTTGCTTAAACTGGAGTAATAACCCAAAACTGCTGTCTGCATTTCATTACAATTCCCTTCCCACTATATTGAGAATATAATTCAAACTCATTGCCATGTCATGAAAAAGTCCTTTGTAAACTAGTCCTTGTATACTTCCTGGATCTTATATCCTATCATTTTCCCCCATACTTTTTAGACTTCACTAAGGGTTTTATAATTTGCCCTCAGAAATGCCAGGCTTAGTCTTGTGTTAGACAATTTGCACTCACCATTCTCTCTGCCTGGAAAGCTCATTCCCTAGAACTTGATATAGCTAGCTTTTTTTCACCCAGGTTTCAACTCCAGTAAGTGTTGCATCTCAATGATGACTTCATGGGCCATAATAGCTAAAGAAGCACACCCTCAGGCACTCTCATATCATGTGATTTTATTTTTTATCATAAAATTTATCATTATTAGAAGTTATATATATTTTTTCTCTACCCACCAGGATATAAACTCTCCAAAAAGAGGTAAGTTGTCTGTCTTCTTCACAGCTGTATTGGCAATGCCTGGCTTGTAGTACCTGCTTGGTAACTATTTGAGGAATCAATGAACAAACAGGCACCTGAATCAATACATCATAAAAATGAATGTGGATTGTGGCAGTTTGAAATTATTTATGAATTCCAAAAAGAGAGATTATGTTTGTAAACTGGTATGTTCCTTTGGGCATGATACCCTTTGATTGATTTAAATCCAAAGGGTTTACTTTTACTTGATTAAATCAAGATTAGGACTTAGATTTGACCATGTCATTTAGGGCGTGCAGGGTTGAGTCCCCACCCCCTGTGTGGGCTCTATAAACAGACACTTATACAGAGGAAGAGAGAGAGCTCCATAGATATGGAAGAGGAAAGAACTTATCACCTTTGATCCTGTGGCCCCAGGAAGAGAGATGAGCCATTCACCCAACAGTTTACAGCTGACCTTGTGAAGAGAACAGAGAAGTTGAGCCCAGAAAGAAACGAGCCCTCCAGCAAACAGCTGAGATTAGAAAAAAGCTGGGCCCATGGAGCTTTAAGAAAGAGGAAAGCTGAACTCTCGCAGATATTGGCAGCCATCTTGCTTCAACGCGTGACAACAAACATTTGGTGAGAAAATACCTCTTATGGTACCTTCAGTTGGACTCTTTAGGGCCTTGTAACTGTAAGTTTCTACCCCAAATAAATACCCTTTATAAAAGCCAACAGATATCTGGTATTTTGCATCAGCACCCCTTAGGCTAAGTAATACATGGAGTCATTTAAAATTCCTAGAGAGGCTGACTGTATAGCTCAGTTGGTAGGGCACCGGTTTACCACATGGGAGGCCCCAGGTTCGGTCCCTGGGCCTCCTCGAACAGGCAGACCACCTCGAGAAGGCAAGCCAACGCGGGTGGGGCATGCTGCCATGGGCAGGGCAAGCCGCCACGGGCAAAAAGGCTAGCCCCCGCAGGAAAAGGCAAGCCCCTGCAGACAAAGGCAAGGCCCTGCGAACAAGGGCGAGTCCCAACGAGCAGGCAGGCCGCCGTGCCGGTGAGCTGACTCCGCAGGTCGCCCCAGCAGGGGGAGACAAGCAGACACTGAGGAACGCAGAGAAAAATGAACACAGCAAGAACAAGCAAAAGGGGGGGATGTATAATAACTGAAATAAAAAAACTTAAAAAAAAATAAAATTCCTGGAATGTATGTAATTAGTCCACAATCTCGAATAAATATATTTTAAAAAATGTATTGTGGTTTTATATATATATTTAAATATTTTTAATGATATCAAATCTCTAAGATATAGTGAATCCTAAATAAATTTTATCCATTTAAATTATGCAAACTTTTTCTCAGTACATATACTTTGATAACTATAATAAAAATCCAATTTTCCCTTAATCTATTTTATTTCAAAGTGTTTTGAGTTAATGAAACATAATGTAATTAATAAAGTATGTAACTCCTAAGTAAGAACTATGATTTTAAAATAAAAATTTGTGGTATTCTCTGAGAATATATAAGAACAGACCTTATACATATTAATTATATGTGAATATATGATTCCTAGGAAAACTTTAATTGTGTCCATGGTGGTTCAGCAAACCCCCATCACATATCACTCCCAATGAATATAGTTTGTATATTAAATATTTTGCTGCTAACTTAAAATTCCAAAATGCTATTTGTATATCAAATTCTAGTTATAAAATGAGCTTCCTTAATGTGGAATGTAGCTATTTTATACCACTGTCAACCACTGGAACATTCTGTGTGGTGTGACAGCCTAATTTTCAAAGACAAAGCATTTGTGGAAGGTGATGGGCATAAACAATAAAATTCATTCACATGTTCATTAAATACATTAAATATTAGATGTCATGAATAAAATTTTGATTTTTCAGAATATTATAGGCAAATTTCTTTTGCAAAATCTTTTGTTAATACTCTCTGTATGACAGCTAAAATGTATGATTTAAATAATTGTTACCAACTAATTTCTAAAAACAGGAAATAATATTTTGCATAAGTCCTTAATATTTTAGAAAACTCTCTATATTAGTCTTCTGGCTGACTGCAATATTATGAATTCCAGTACATTTGTTTACTGCTTCTCAAACAACTAAAGACTTTACCACATTGTAAATGATCCTTTCATGAAACTTCGGCCACCTGTGAGTGGTAATCATAAAAAATAGTTAGAAGCTGTCACCCATTATATTTTTGATAAGTTTATAATAGATCAAGTTAACTAGATTTGACATCCTCTACCACATCTTCTAAAAAGATGCTTTCTTCTAGGAATTGGATATTGATCCCTCTTTAAATACAGACTAATGATTCTTATGTAACTGTTGTACATATTACAGCACTCCTCTCAACTTTAGGGAAAATAAAACTGTGCCAGCTATTTTCATGGAAAAATGAAAATGTAATGTTCTTAGTGTCACACTAAAGCATATTCTGTAATGGGTTTTGGGATGAAAATAGATTGTAAATTGTAAAGTGCTATATCAATAAGTATTTTTGCCATTGTTTTATAAAGAACCTCATAGAAATATCTTTTTAGAACATCAGTCCAGGTATCTGTTTTGAAAAGTTACACTTTAGTAGTAAACAACAACTTTGAAAGCCAATATAGGTCCTTATTAAAATTAATTGAAGAAATCACACACACACACAAATATATATATATATATAATTAAGTATAAATTACACCTCAGTTTCATGCCTTCATTTCCCCCCAGGTAACACAAATCTAACTCAAATTCTGTTTTCATAAGTTTCAGAAAATCTTTTAACCAGGAGACATAGAATCACAAAACAAAGTGAAAAGCTTTGAAAAATCATTTTCCTTTTATATTTTGTGCTTACAGAAGAGCTGATAACTATTTAAAATTCAAAAGAAGATACCTTTGAGTAAAACACTTTCATACAGCTAATTTATCTATCAAGTACTTTTATATTATTAAATGGAATTGAAATCTATTAAAAGGGTTTTCTTTATCTAAATCTGCTCTTTTTCTGCCAACCTCCATACCTTTACTTTTACAAAATTTCCTAGAGTCAAAGCTATTATTTAAACCTTTTCAAAAATAAAATAACACATATATATGAATGTTCATAAAATACAAATAATTAGCTTAACACATTGTTAAAGCAGATTACCCACGTAGTTAGCACATAGAAGAAAAGATGCCTACAGCCTAGAAGTCCCTTGCCTTCCCTCCTCTACCTCTTCCTAATCACAACACCTTCTCTTCTTCTAAGCTTAACCACCATCTAACATTAATTTTATTTTCTCACTTTTCCCTTTATATTTTACTAACTGGGTACATATTCTTAGAACATTAGAGTTCAGTTTTTCTTACTTAGAACTCTATAAAATAGTTTTTTAAGGTTCATTTTGATGTTATATAAAGCTGTAATACATTAACTTTCACTGCCATATAGGGTATTTTATTATACAGATGTAATATACTCTTTTAGTATAGTTGTTTACTAAAATATTTTATCAATTTTAATAGTATGATTGTAATCATATTATTTATGATGATCTAATTTTTGAGTATACAGTTATATTATCTGTGGAAATGAAAGTTGTTTTTTCTAACTATTATATATATGATTTTTGTGTGCCTGATTGCCCTTCTGTGACTCCCAGAACACTGGTAAGTAGCACTGGAGTTACTGGGAATCCATCCTGAAACCTGGTCCTGAAAGGAAAGATTTTGTTTTGACATTAAACATTATGTATGATATCTTGGAGATTTTGTAGATTACTGTTTATTTTTTTAAGATTAAGGAAATCTACTTCTTTTCCTAGTTTGCTGAGTTTATTATTTTCTTTTATCATGAATATATATTTTATTCATTTCTGATAGTTATTTTGGTATTCTCTCATATATTTTGTCCTATCTGCTCAAATGTTTCTTTCTTCTTTCCCCTTTTGCCTTTTTTTGCATTGATAAAAAAGAGAAATATTGCATCATTTAGTTTTTCTCTCTGATAGTTTTGAAGTCATACATTTTTTTTCTTAGTGGTTACCAAAAAATAAAAATAATAATAAAAACTGCTCCCTTTATTTATCAACTTCAAGGTTTTCGTGCCTCAACCCACTTCCTAGACAATGCAAAGATTTTTAAAAACACATTAAATCCATTAATCCCCACTAAACTTATATTCTATTCTCAAGTGTTTCATAGATACATAATCACACATAGGGAATTTTTAAACCACAGGGCTGAAGTTGTTCTTAAAATATTATGTGTAAGAAGTAAACTGTCTCTCTTTCACACCTTTGAGAGAAATTTAATTTTTTTCGGTTTGTTTGTTTTTTTGTCTTTGATTTTTTTACAGTTTAACTGTGATGATTCTATGGATGGATTTCTTTTTCTTTATCATGTTTTAGAATTATTGTGTTTTTTTTTTAAATCTCGAACTTGATATCTTTCATCTTGAAATGTTTGTAGCCATTATCTCACCCTATATTGTCTCTGTTTCATTCCTTTATCCTCCCCTTCTGTAACCCTGAATTTCATGTATCTTTCATTGTATCCTCTACATTTACCATCCTGTATTTTGTGTTTTTCAACTTTGTGGTGTTCTTTGATTTTTGGGAGCTCAATTTTTTATTCATCTTTTTGTCTTTCCTTTCTTATTTTATTTTTTCAACGTTTTTCTTTTTTTTTCTTTTTCCAACTTTGTCTTCCCTTTTTCTCCATCTGTTTGCATCTTTTTTCCCTATCCTATCTTCCATTTTAATCATTTTTCTCTTCAACCTAATCTGTTACACATGCATTGTGTTATGGATTGAATAATGTCCCACACAAGACATGTTTCCATCCTAATTCCCAGTCCTGCAGATGTGAACTCATTTGTAATTTGGAACTTAGAAGATGATATTAGTTAATATGAGGCCAAACTGAATCAGAATAGGTCTTAGTGCAATATGACTGAAGTTCTTATGAACAGAAGAAATTTGGACACAGGGAATACAAGAGGCAGGAGACAGAAAACAAATAGGCATGTGATGGTGATAGATTGCCAGCAAGCCACCACCAGAACAGTACAGTCTTCAAAGAAGGCATGACACTACTAACACCTGGATTTTGGAATTCTAGCCTCCAAACTTTGAGACAATAAATTCCTAGTTTAGGCCAACAAGTCTGTAATATTTTGTTACAGCATCCTTGACAAACTACTACTAATCTAACTAAGTAGAGACTACAGGGCAGTTAGTAATCACACACAACAAAGAACAAAGTTATTACATAATTAGTTCAGGGAGGACACCAAGCAAACCAAAAGCAACAACAAAAACAAACCCTGAACAAAATGAACAAAGCTTGAAAGATATGTGGGATACCATCAAACATACAAATATATACATAATGGAAATCCCAGAAGGAAAAAAAAGAGAGAGAAAGGTGCAGAAAATCATATATGAAAAAATAATGGTGAAAAACTTCAAAAACTATGAAAAATATTAAGCAATCTACATGTCCAGGAGGCTCAACAAATTTCAAGTAGGATAAACTCAAGGAGATCCATAAATATACACATCATAATCAAACTTGTGAATGCCTAGACACAAAGGTAATCTTGAAAGCAGCAAAAAGAGAAATGATTCATCACACAAAAAGTAGCCTCAATAATAATAAGTTGATTTCTCATTAGAAACCATGGAGGCCAGAAAATAGTGGGATGACATATTCTATGTGCTAAAAGGCAAAAGAAACCGTGAGTCGATAATTCTGTATCCAGCAAAACTATCCTTCAGAAATAAAGAAGAGATGGCAGCAGAGTAAGAAGCTCCAAGAATAAGCATGTCAGTTAATAATCCCCCAGAGCTATCTAAAGCACATGTTTGGGGGGCCCAGGAGATCAGAAGAGCATACTGTAACATCCTTGAAAAATGTTAACTGCCCATCTGCAGTTAAAATTCATGACTGGAGCACTCCATGCCACAGAGACTGATGCCCATCCTCCAATGGCAACACAAGTCACCTCAGGAGCTATTCCCTGGCTGGAGGTGGAAGCTCCATTTCACAAGAATGGGGGCGGAAGAGATGGTTAGGCACAGAGTCCAGCTACTGACCAGTAAATTTGTCTGGCTAAAGTATAATCCTAAGAAGAGCTAATGTTTGAAACTGTCCAAGTCGGAAAAAGCCTGGTAGCCATTATATTAACTGCCCCATCATGAGGGGAAACGGGGCTGATTGAAAATCATCAGCTTCTTTCTA
>PVKH010000418.1:0-38727 GCA_004027955.1 Chaetophractus vellerosus
AGGAAAATCTCTAATAACTTGGAAATAAACAATACACTTCTGGATAATCAGTGGGACAAGGAGAAGATGTCAAGGAAATTTAAAAATTACACAGAACTTAAAGAAAAGTAAACTATATATTAAATATTATGATGCAGCTTACACACTGGTGAGAGGGAACTGTATAGTATTAAATGTTTATGTTAGAAACTTGGAAAGTTTTAACTCAATAGACTAAGTTTTTTTCCTAAGGAATTAGAAAAAGTTCAACTCAAAGCAAGCAGAAGCAAAGAAATAGTAAAGTAAGGCATAAATTAATGTAACTAAATACAGGAAATCATTAGAGAATAATCAGTGACAGAAACTCATCACAAGTAGATGTGTCTTTATTTAGGTCTTTTGTCCATTTTGAGTTAATTTTTGTTCATGGTGTTAGGTAGACATCCACCTTCATTCTTTTTTTATATGGATATCCAATTTTCACAGCAACATTTCATGAAGAGATTATCCTTTCTTTATTGAGAGGAATTATCTCCCTTATCAAAACTTAAATGTGAAGGTTTTTTCTGAACTTCCAACTGAATTCCATTGGTCGATATGTCATCCTAGTGTGATGACATGCTGTTTTAATTCCTGTAGCTTTGTTATAAGTTTTAAAAATCAGAAAGTGTGAGTTTCCCATCTTCATTCTTCTATTTGACATGGTTTTAGTTATTCAGGACTTTTTTATCTTCCTTTTCTGCATAAGAAATTTCCATGCAATGGGCAGACCTAAACAATGGGAATTTATTAGTGCACTGTATTGTGACAAAAAGAAAGTGCAAATTAAAGTGAATTCAAGCATTTCTTCCTTCTTGAACATATTCATTCTAGTTGCTAACTGATGGTGATCCATGGTCCTTGGCTCCTCTGTCCCATGGCCATGTACCTGGCAGCCTCTGGTCTCTCCATTATCTTCTGAGTTCCACTAAATTTCAGCTTCTTGGTTCTCATTGCTTTCTCTCTGTTTGTTTGAATTTTATGCCACATATAAAGGACTACAGGAACAGGATTTAAACCCATGCTGATTGAATTGAATCACACTTTCACTGAAGTAACACCATCAAAAGGTCCTGCTTAGAGTGGTTTCACACTTACAGGAATGGATTAATTTTAAAAATATGTTATTCAGGGGCACCATCAGTTGCAAACCACCTCAGGGCAATTATGCTTCCCTGTAAATTTGATGACTGGTTTTTCATTTCTGCAAAGAAAGATATTAGAATTTTGATTGAGATTGCATTGGGTAGAACAGAACTCTTAACAATATTTAGTCTTCTTATCCATGAACATAGAATGTCCTTCCATGTATTTAGGCCTTCCTTGATTTCCTTTATTAATATGTTATAATTTCCATTTGTAATCATTTAAAACCTTGGATAACTTTGTCTTACATATTTAATTTTTTCATTGTTTTGTAAATGTAATTTTTATTTTCAATTCCTCTCTAGATTGTTCATTAGTAGTATATGGAAACAATATTGCTTTTAGCATGTTGATGTTATATTCCACCAAATTAATAAATTTGTTTATTAAATCTAGTAGCTTTTCTATGAATGTTTTAGGGTATTCAATATATAGGATTTGTCAGATGCAAATAGGTATGGTTTACTTCTTCCTTTTCAATGTGAATACCATTTATTTCCTTTACTTTCCTAATTGCTCTGGCTAGATCACATAGTGCAATGTGAATAACAGTGGTTGCAGTGGCCATACTTGTCTTGCTCCTGATATTTGAGGGAAGATTTTAGACTTCACAATTGAGCATGATACTTGCTGTGGATTTTCAAATATGCCCTTTATTATGTTGAAGAAGTTTCCTTCTATTTCTAATTTTCTAAGGGTTTTTATCAAGAAACTATGCTGGATTTTGTCAAATGTCTTCTCTGCATCATGTGAAGTTATTATATATTTATTTTTCTTCATTCTATTCATATGTTGAATTACATTAATTGATTTTATTATGTTGAAACACCCTTGCATACTTGGGATAAATCCCACTAGATCATGGTGTATAATTATTTAATATGGTGTTTCATTCAGTTTGCTAGTATTTTTTTGAGGATATTTACATCTATATTCAAAGAAGATATAGATTTATAATTTTATTTCTTTTGGTATCTTTATTTGTCTTTGGTATTATGGTAATATTGACCTCATTTGAGGGAATTAGGGAGTTTTCCTTCCTCTTAAATTTTCTGCAGAGTTTGAGAAGAATTGGGGTTAATTCTTCTTGGAATGTTTGGTAAAATTGACCAGTGAAGCTGTCTGGTCTTGGGTTTTCTTTCTAAGCTGGTTTGTATTAATGATGCAATCTCTTTACTCGCTATTAGTGTATTTTGAACTTTTATTTCTTCTTGAGTCAGTGTAGGTAGATTTTGTGTTTCTAGGAATTTGTCCATTTCTTATAGGTTATTCAATTTGTTAGCATAGTATCTTGTTTGTGATAAGTACATGTGTAAATTTGGTTAGGTTATGGTGCCCAATTGCTTGGTCAATCAAACACTTGCCTGATTATTACTGCAAGGGTTTTGTGGATTTAAAATAGCCAGTTGACTGTATCTATGGCTGCTTGAATCTACAATCAAAAAAGGAAATAGCCTTCAACAGTGAAAGAAGTCTCATCCAATAAGTTCAAGGCCTTAAACTGAGACCTGATGATTTCAGAAGTCATAAAGAAGATTAGATTGGGCCTACCAGGATAATCCAGGATAAACTCTTCATCTCAAATTTCATCACCTTAGTCACATCTGCAAAGTCTTTTATGCCACGTTATGAAATATGTTCACAGGTTCCAGGAATTAGGACATGTCCATCTTTAGGAAGCCATTTTCTCCTCTATCGCATTCTCCCAATGAAATAAGGGTGACTCTTCAGTTAATTGGATCCCTATAAATCACAAATCACTCACTAATGTCTCATACAGCACTATGTTACATAGTAAAGCTAGTTAAGTCACTCAGGGCTCATACTCTACTTTTTTCTTGTGAATTGAAATTTTATGTTTCCAGGATGGGAGTACATGAAATATATTATTTCTGACTACCTCAAGCACTTAAGATACTCACTCTTGTCCAGTTTGACTGTGCCTTTAATTCCTCACTTGTCATCTTGGTGATATCTCTAGTTGTTCCTCTTTAATACTTACTACAACATCTTCCATAACTTCTTGTATACTAAGACATTTATCATCTTCCTGTCTAACTCTGACCAAATTTCTACTTGGCTAACTGGTAAAGAATGTGAGGATTGCACCATAAGAGACAAAGTGACTTAGTTGGTAAATTCCCTTCTGTCAATAAAAAAAAGCCCAGTTGAACTGCAAACTTTGGAGGGTGAGCTATTTCTAGTGACAGACTGCCTGGTGATTGCTGATTGCCACATGATTTCTCTTGTCAGGTGTTACATGACACTTGGTTCATGAAATTGTGCAGAAAAAATTTATATCCACAGCTGAGAATTTTGCCTTTTACATATGAAATTCTTCCTGAATTTCCTTGAAAAATGATTTTTTAAATATTTTTACTATGTATTATCCTTACTTTTAGTAGTATGATTGTGTATTCATTGAACATTATTGGAGACAGATTGTACCAAAGACAAAAACAGAGGACCAAGGTAAAATGCATGGATCATCTATAGAATTTATAACAAATATTGTTAGACAGGTCTTGGTTAGGAGGGGGACTGGCATAGACAATTCATTCATAGTATTTGCATTTCAGTTAGGAAAAATATATAAGATTTCCTACATTGGATTTTTACCATGGACATATGAATTTAAAGAAGTTCACTTTCTCTTGTCTAATCCAATATTCCCTAGTGTAATAAATGAGTATATACCCAGGACATGCATATTAAAAGATGATATAGCAAACCTATAGTGAAGCATCATCAAATGGACCACACTAATCTTACTGAATAAGAATCAGCAAAACATTTATAACATCCAAGCCACACTCACAAATACACAATTTCTTTACTCTAGCAAAAAGGCCAATCCAAAGTGAACAGGAAATGTGTTTCAAGTGGACTAGTTTTATCTGGTTTGGAGTGTTTCCTGTAGCCAAATACAAACACACCATAATGTCAAGTAAGCACTTTATTATATATAATTATCTGTAATATATATGTATATGTAATAGACTATGCTATATATTATATAATATATAATAGTATACTTGCTATACAACATAAAATATCTAAGATTACATATATTTTCTTATATCAAGTGAGAATTTCTGAAATTGTCATCAGCAAAAATAATCTCTTTATCACATTACTTGGTATCATTTGATGACTTGGAAATAACAAACTCAATGTGCTACAAAAGTTTTTCAAAAATATGCCTGTAATTTGAAAGTCTCCACACTGAGGGAAAAATTTCTATAGGTCATTAATAGTACTATAAAATGTATAAATCTGTCTGTGAAGACACTACTTTTCAGAATTTCAAAGCTTCTACCCCAAAAGAAAATTCTAACAGTTCTAAAATTTTACAAACCTGGTGATTTATATATACACTTCAAAGTTATTATATATGTATACACACATGGAAAACAATTTTTTAGACAGCACATAATGCCAAAATATATAAATTTTTTGATGCAACAGCTTTATACCAATTACCTCTACAAAGAAGATTGGCCCTTTATTACACACTGGCCAGATAGCAAGAAAAACATGTGCTTATCGGAAGAAGTGCTATTTGTTCACCTCTCAAACTATAATTAAGCAATACAAGAATACATACATACATATATGCATACATAAATAAATAATAATCTTTCTGTCTTCAACCAAGTTTGGGCTAGAAAAATAATATGGCAAGGAATGCATCCATTTTCTCAATCTTGTTTTGTGCATGAGATTCAATCCACAAAATTATTAGGAAGTCTTAAAAAATATATTAAATCTGAATCTTCCCCATTTTGCTAAAGAGATGTAATTGTTCCACAAAAATCTATTAGTGCAGTCATAGATGAGAAAGCAAATTTTCATTACATATTCAGTTTTGATCTTTCTTTCACAAAATTCTTGAACTAGTAGTAAAGAAATAAAGTAGTTCTGATCCAAATAAACTTCTATATTAATACAAATATTAATTGAAATTTTACTAATTATTAGGGATTAAAATACCATTGAATCCAAAACATAATTGCCAGTCATGTCACGTAAATCTTTTGTGAGCTTACTCCAATGGCAAGGGAAAATTGTACCAGAGATTATGGAGTTTGGAAAGAAATGTAAACAGCTTTACCAAAACTTTAGTTTTTATTACAAGCATTAAATATATCCTAGGATATTGCTGTCTTAAATGAGAAGATCAATGTGCAGAGGGTTTGGGGGGATTATAGTTCAATGAAATAGGTCACATACCATTTTACAGCTTCAAGCCGTTATGTTGAAATCCTTTATCCCCTCCAAGGGCATTGTTTTACTTCATTGTCATCCAACTCTTTGGTGAAATGAGGCTTCCAATACCTAATTACTACTACTATTTTATGAATAATTATTTTTAGTTTTCAAATATATTCTCTTTAGAGAGGCTTTATGGCAAATGTTATTATTGTTAAGAAGATAATATATAAATGTCTCTTTAGGAGGGAAGTGAAGAGGCAATCTTTTATATACAGCAGTGGTCATCCAAAATGGATTGAGGATATATTTGTTTGGAATATAGTCATGAAAAAGATGAAATATGTAATGTAGATTACTTTAGGACTATAACTGCTAAGAATAACATAACAAAATAAACTAGCTGAGACTGGTGCGAATTTTCTGTCATATCATGTGCTCAGGCAAGAACTTACAAGAAAGAGAGCTAAATCCATGTATGCTTTCCTTTTAGGAATCTGATTTGAGTAATTCCAAATGGGTTAATATGTTAAAATATGATTACCAATGCTTTAACATCTCTAGGTTTTGGCAAGGGTTTGAAGCAGGGCATAGTAATATTCATTTAAACATTGAATTATTTAATCATTTGCTAAAGAAATATTCACCTGCTGACCAGTTTCTGTGTTGTAGAAACAAGGAATAATGATAGCAAATGCAAACAGAAGATTTAAGCAAGTATTATGGCAAATAATCTTGTATGATTTCTAGCACATTTAAACTAAACTTCTTAGAAGCTTGACTTATATTCATAGCCTTTAAATGAAAAATATTATGTACATTACTATTTTATTTATGAGACAAAATTAACGCATTGCAATTTAAGGGTAGATAAATGTGCCTAGCACAGTGCATTCAAGCTAACTCTTTAAAGCACATGCTCAGGCAGAAATGATTACTTGTCAAAGTGGTATAGAGAAATTTAAAATGTTTCTTTGAAAATTGGGTGACCATCAGTTAAATCAATGACAGTTAAACACATCAGGCTATTTTTTAAGTAATAATTTTCTTAGTGCTGTTATAACATCCTTGTTCCTCAGGCTGTATATCATGGGATTAAACATTGGAGTCACAATGGTGTAGAAAAGAGAAAGTAGTTTGTCAGTTCCTGCAGAATGATTGGATTTGAGGCTTAAATAGGTGATGGTAGCAGATCTAAAGAATAAAACAACCACCAGCAGGTGGGAAGAACATGTGGAGAAGGCTTTGGCCCATCCTTGGGCTGTTGGCAACCTCAGAATGGTGGAAATGATTTTCCTGTAGGAGGCAAGTATCAACATAAAAGGGACTGCAGCAAACAGCATCACAACTAGATAGACAGATAACTCATGCACTGATGTGTCTACACAGGCCAGCTTGAGAAGGGGAGGGATGTCACAGAAGTGGTTAATTTGGTTAGAACCACAGAAATGCAGAGAGAAAATCAGACATGTTTGCCCTATCTGGACTGGGATTCCACTGATCCAGGTACCAATTGCAAGCTGAATACACGTCTTTTGGTTCATGGCTAGAGGGTAGTGTAGTGGGTTACAGATGGCCACGTAGCGATCATAGGCCATCATGGCCAGGAGGAAACATTCAGTAGTCCCCAGCATAAGGAAGAAACACATTTGGGTGGCACAGTTATCCCTAGAAATGCTTCTCTCTTGAGTCCAAATGTTCACCAGAATTCTTGGGAGAGTGACAGACACATAACAGATTTCCAATGAGGAAAAATTTGCCAGGAAAAAAATACATGGGTTTCTGTAGTGTAGAGTCAAGCCTGGTTATTATGATTATAAGGCTATTTCCAATTAAAATAACCATGTAAATTATAGAGAACACTCCAAAAAGAAACCCTTGGAGATTTGGAAGATCAGAAAATCCCAGGAGTAAAAATTGCATTACTGTGGAACCATTGCCTTCTGCTCTTTTCTCCTCATGTTTCATCTGTAGGAATGATTTAATCAGATATAAAAATTACTATACTTTCTTTGGCTTTTGTTTTCCCTTGTAATCTTAGTACTGTATGCCCACCAATTTTACCAACTCCCTGTAAGAAAAAATATTATCCCTACCAGTTGCTCTATATGTCCAAAAGGAAAATGTTCCTTCAAAAAATCTTAGAGTTGTATTTCCTTTTTGCAGGTGATAACATATGGATTTTAAATTTTGCTATATATTTGAATACTTGAAATCCCCAAATCTGAATTTATGTTCAATTGTAATTCTTTCAACTGGCCATGCTTCTCTCCTCTCAATTGTTTTATTCTATTGTCAAATAAAATTAATATCATTATGAAAGCAAATAGCTTGTAAGCCATCTAACATAGTTTTGCAAATGAAGCATTCAAATATATTTCATTAAATCATGATTGCTTTCATGTAGTTTCTCCAAAGTCTTTAGCATTATGCATATCTAGCCTATTTTAGTGTAAAAAATAATGATGAACTCAACACAAAGTAATATAGGATGACTTTTAATCTTTAAACTGTTTTTGCATTTAAATGTGAGGTATGTGAAGTCAAAAGTCATGTTTTATTTAGATTTGCAGTGGGAGGAAAAGGAACTCTAAAATGGTCCTCCTGTCCAAAAAAGCTCAAGAGGTCAGTTAGGTTCATTTGGCATCTGGCTCAAGCAAGCAATTTTAACCAGAACTTGCAAATCCCTTAATGCTGAATTATAAACCATTATACAGAAAGTACAAAAACTACAACTTTTATATGGAGCTGGTTTCGCTGAGTTCTCGAAATGTTTAGAAGATACTATTTGTACAACTCAAAAATAAAATCAATAGTTATTAAGCTAAATGTATAACACCTTTATTCTTTCACATACTTCATGTTTACTTTACTGGTTACACCAGTGAGATAATGATTTTCTCTGACACAGGGATTGTGTTACCAGCTCCTGAATCTATCATGGCAATGTATACATGTTTGTTTTCAAAGAGAGTTTGTAAGATCAAATTTAGGGCAAGAAATAAAAATCAGAAATTGATGAATGCAATGAGAAGGTTTTCTTTTAGTTTCACTCAAGATGAATTCTCTAATGACAAAAATGAAAACAGGTCAATATTCCCAACTCTTATCATACAAGGACTTACCAATAATATGTACTCCTGATTGAATAATGCACAGCAGAATCATGCTCATTATTTAGGTATAAATTTATTTCAATGAGATAGATTCCCCAGATTTAATACATATAAAACACTTAAATCCGTGGTTAACACTCAATAAATGTTAGCAGTTATGATGATGACAATTGTAATAAACTTTCATATATTGACCCATTATATTACAAAGCGCTTTGCATTTTCTTTACATTTGATCCTATAATCATGAAAGTCAGAAAATTAAAAAGGCTATATGAAACAATCTTTGAAATTTTTTTTAAAAATCAAGAATTTATCTTTTCATTTTCTGGAATTGAATATTCTTTGCCAGTGCTTTAAAAAAGCAAGAGATACATGCAAAAATAAATTTGGCATTGGACAGGAATTGTTCAGGCTTACCTGTTTCAATCAAAGGAAATTTTGCGCTTACCTTTATTGATTGAGATAAAATGTGGTTCCTTTTTTAGTGTTAGATAATTTCCTCATTGAAACAGGTGTTATCATCTAAAATATATTCTGCTGTAAGAACAAATAGTGCTCTTTAAGCAAGAAATATCTTTTGCCCTGGGGATCAGTACATTTCCCATGTTAATCTCTAAATGAACTAAAGCATTCTTCCTGCCACTCAAGTTTGGAACAATCAAAAACATATCTGACCATATTATTCCTAATGTAATTTTTCAGTCTTTATATAACTCTTGTTCCTAACTTCAGATGTGTTCATTTGACTCATGGCAATAGAGATTCAGTCACATATTAAATAATATATTTATGATATATTGTTCTATAGATACCTCATAAGACCTGGTAAAATTAGAGCTATTTTTTAGCAGAGTATGATCAGTGAAAGACTTAGAACCATGTGTTCTAATCCCTACCTTTTATTATATAGCCAGTTGAATTTCTATTTGTCAAATATTTGTAAAAATAAAGAAATGATGGCACTTCAATTGCAGATCATCCTAATTTCAAAAGACATTGAAAAAGGAAATATGCCCATTTTAAGACTTAGGGATATATTTTTCTGATTTTTGGGTGGTAGACTCACAAAACTTTTAGTCAATTGAGGATAAAGAATTAATTTAAATTTAAATAAGTGTATTAAATGGATCAATTAATGAAATCAACATATCCTAATATTTTATCAGCATATTTAAAATGTGTGATTATTGTGAACATCAGGAATTTATAAATACATAAGATTTAACCTAAGTTGTTCTATAAAAGATGCAAAAGTAAACTCTCTTAGTAGAAGTTTCTATGCCATGAAAAATTCAGTATAAAGGGTCTAAAGTTGTTGGAACAATGGTGTTGTACTTCACATGAATATTTCACCTCTACATCAAAATTGGCCAGATGTGCCTCATTACTTCCCAGACAACAGAAGCTGTGTAGGGAATGGCAGGGATGGATAGATGAAGAGAAGCACTCATTTATTCCTTTTGAGTTGTACAAATTGGAAACAACATGCAGATCTTCCAGTCATGTGCCATCATCAAAATTTAGTCACCAAACCATACCAAGTTCTAAGAAAATATAAACCCTAGTTGCACAGCCATATGACCAGCTAAGACTTTCTCTATCATTAAATAAGATAATAATGAATATAAGTGGAAACTAATGGTTTTCTAACATTAATATCTTTCTGGTCATCTAACTATGCATTTGTACAATTCTTTCCCTGCATAGAATGCTCAAAACCTAAAAGTCTAAATATTTACTGCATCCAGCTTGGAGTCAAGTATCTATATCAGTCAGATTACTTGTTTTCTCTATTCTAGAGATTATAAAACAATAGATTTGTTTCCTTAACATGTTACTTCTATCATATTCATGAGCATGCAATCACAAAATATAATAGAGGAGAATATTTCAAGTTTATAGGAATTATAAAATAAATTCCTCATGTATTAAAAAATGCATAGATAGATGGACAAATGTGTTATAAACATTGATCTACACAATGATCATGCATTCAAAGCTATCACCAATCAGAGGTTCTATTAGTATTCATCAATTGAGATTTCTTTTATTTTATAATTTTTAAAAATTTTACTCAAAAGACCATCTCATTTTGTTTTTAGTATTCATTTTAATAATAGCGAATAATGGTGAGCATTTTATCATTTGTTCCAACCCAACTCCTGAAGGGCATGAGTTGGTGAGGCCACAAGACCAAAGAACACACCAGGCAGAGATTTAGACATAAGCCTTTTTGGGATTTACTGACAGAAGAGATCAACATGGCGGTGGGTGGAAGTGTGAATGAGGTTAGCACTCTGCAAGAGGACAGGAGAAAATGAGGGATGATATAAGGGGTCTCAGAAAAACACATTCCATAGGGGTGATAACAAGGGCATTCCAAAAGGGTATGATACCAGAGCTCCTGCAAGGAGCCAGTGACTGGGCACATGGGGTTTGGTGATGTTATCTCAGAAATGAAGTTTTACCACTTAGAGATTTAGTTTAAGACATTCTCTCCCCTCCAGGGAGGGTTGGTAACTTTTAACTTAGGCCTAGGTCATGCAAGCAGCTTGTACTGAGGACTTTGTGAGGCCGGGGATTTAGGTCCCCATAATCATGTGATTATTTGCCTCCTGTACAGCATCTTTACTATTGATCATTGGGAAATTGTGTATTAAGAATTTTTTCCACATAAGCATTTATAAAATCTCTAATACCCCTTCCTAAAAGTAGCTCAACTGTCTGCATTTATTTTCTCCTAATAGCTTGTTAATGTCTTGTACTTAAGACATTAACCAGACCTTCTCATTCCCAGTTATAGGAAGAAGACATCTCATTATAAAACCAGACCATTTGGCACCAGTGACACCCTGTGACTCAGTAAATCAATGACTTCCTCCTTAAAGACTGAAAGCTGGATATGCCTGCATGGTCAGCAGAAAAGGGAGTTATGGACACCCTGGACTTAGGAGATCGAACTCTGCACTCCGATTGAGTAACCAACCACTGAAACCAGGATAGCAAGGATAAGACTGACAGCTTGAGCAAAAACACAATTAAGGAGTGTATTCTGTTTTTCATTACAAGACCCTTGAAGAAATCCTGTGACTTTGCTGATCTGGCAAAACTGTGCAATGTGCCTTCACACATTTTTTCTTTCTTTCTTTCTTTTCTTTCCCTGTATATAAAAACCCCAACTCACATTCTGACAGAGAACTGGTTTTGGGAAGATTCTTCCAGGTCCTTGATTGTGCATTTGCAATAAATCACTTTCTCACTGAGAGAAATATTTCTCCTGTTTAGCACCATATGTGGTGGGCCCTTCTATTGGAAATAGCCATGCTTAAGGTAACAGCTATCAATTCAAGTCTTTTGTCTGTTTGTTAAATAGGTTGATTCGTGTCCTAGTGCTGAATTTTGGAAGTTTTTTTTTTTTTATATATTTTCTACATACATTTACTCTGTTGAATGTGTGATATCAAAACATTTCCCCCAATCTGTATCTTTTACTTGCTTTCTTTCAACAATGTCTTTGTCAGAGCAAAATATTTTAATTTTGCTGAGCCTAATTTACCAATATCTTTTTTTTAAGATTGTGGTTTTGTAGTAGATCTAAGAACTCCTTTAATCCCAGTTTACAAAGATTTCTCCTATGTTTTCTTCTAAGTATATATAGTTTCACATTATATATTTAGATCTAAGATCTATTTTTGAGTAATCTTTTTATAAAGCATGAGTTTTAGGTTTAGGCTAAATTTTTCCATATGGTTGTTAATTGTTCAGTGCTACTTGTTGAAAATACAATCCTTTTATTCTGAGTTTCCTGGCTGCTATGACAAATACCACACAAAGGATTGGCTTAAACGATGGGAACTGGTTCATTGTTTTGAGGCTAGGAGAAGTCCAAAGTCAAGGCATTAGCAAGGAAATGCTTTCTCAGCAAGATCTGTAACATTCCATCTCTGGATGCTGGCTCTGGATGCTCTTGTTTGTATCTCTGTTTTACTTCACTTGCACGTTGTCTTTTCTGGGTTGATTTGACTTCTGGCCTCTGGTTCATCCTCAGGATTTTTCTTTATAGGGCCTATGGTAGTAGGAAAAACTCACTTTGATTCAGGTGCCCACACATTAACTAAAAATAATATCTTCAAAAGGTACTAATTACAAATGGGTTCATATCTACTGGAATAGGGCTAAAATTAAGAACATGTCTTTTTTCTACAGTACATAGTTCAACTTTACCACAGTTTCTAAACTGAAAAGCATTTGCACATCTGTCAAAAATCAATTACCCAGGCTTCTAGAATGGCTGGATGAGCAGTTCAGAAATGATAAAACTGGACAAAATTGCCAACTGCAATGACAAAAAATCTTGAAATTTCCCCCCAAATTGTGAATTGTTTACTTATGAAAATGAAGTGCACTTCAATATGAATAGTGGTGATCAGTTATATTTTGGCCTGAGTATTATCCCATCTGCTACTCAGCTCCACAGAGAAGACCTGTCACAGTACAAGCCATGAGGACTCCCATCTCTCTTTTATCTGTTTCAGGAAGCTCACTTTACTTTTAGAAAAGTATGGCAAACTCCATGCCTAAGGACATTGTCACATATATTAAGAATCTCAGTGGCAAATAATAAGGGAAGACTAATATTACAACTAGCCTAAATTCTGTATGAGTTTTGGAAGAGATCAAATAGAAATGTGGGCAGTACTGGAGAATGAGAAACTAAAATAGTACGTTGATAAGCTCCATCTTATCCCTAGTTTCTGAAGTGCTCAGCATATGAACAAGGGTACGTATACACTCAGGAGGTACCAAGGAGAGTGCCAGTAAGTCACTTGTCCAATTTGAATGTAACTGTGTTAATACATAAAACAAAATTCAGAAAAGGGTACACTGAATGCCTTCCTCAAGTCACATATAGATGTATCACAAAGAGGAGAAGTGTTACTGGCTTCAAGGTGTTTATGCACATCTGGCCAATCAGTGGTTGATCAGTAAGCTATGCTGACCCAAGGGTACTCTTTAGTTAATAAGACTTTAGAAAACAAAACAACTGGGCAGAGATGTTAGTGGCTCCACACAATAAAATAATTAGACTATACAGAATTAGTCTGTGCAAGTCACTAAGCAAACATAGAACTAGCAACAACAACTAACTATAGAGGGAATTAAAATCCAGAGATGCCACAATACATTATCTAAAATATTCATATCTAACCAAACATTTTGAGTCATGCAAAAACCCAAGAAAGAGAGACACATATACAGATAAACAACAAAAACAACAAATCAAAACAAAGCCCTTACGAACTGTGTCTGAGAGATGCCAGTTGTTGGACTTGGAAGATAAAGACTTCTTAACAGGGGCCAGCTGTATAGCCCAGTTGGTAGGGCACCGTTTTACCACATGGGAGGCCCTGGGTTTGGTCCCTGGGCCTCCTCGAATGGGCAGACCGCCTTGAGAAGGCAAGCCAATGTGGGCGGGGCATGCAGCCATGGGCAAAGGCAAGCCCCCATGAGCAAGGGCGAGTCCCCACGAGCAGGTGGGCCACCACACCAGTGAGCTGACTTGGAAGGTTGCCCCAGCAGGGGGAGACAAGCAGACACAGAGGAATGCAGAGAAAAATGAACACAGCAAGAACAAACAAAAGGGGGGGGGGATGTATAATAAAAAATTAATAAAAATAATAAAATAAAAGAGTATTGAAAAAAAAACCTTCTTAACAGCTGCTCTTTTAAATATTATCAAAGAGAAAAGGAACCCTTGTTTAAAGAATTTTAAGAAAGAATGATTATAATGACTCATCAAATAGACAAAATAAATTTATATATATTTTAAAACAAGCAAGTGGAAATTCTAGATATAAAAAATACAATAACAAATGAAAATTTCACTGTAAGTGAAAATAAATCCATTTAGATGATATGATCTTGAAATACAAAGAAACAATAATTAAAAATAATAATTACAATAAAATAAAACTAAACGGAGTCTCAAAAATCAGTGGAATACCTTAAAGTTCACTAAAATATGTGTATTGAGAGTTTCAGAAAAAAGAAGAAAGAGAAAGGAACATAAAACATATTTGAAGAAAAATAATCACCAAAATGCCCTATATTTTATTTAAAAACCACGAAGCTACACCTAACAGGGGTTTACACATAGACCCATCATATTTAACTCTTGGTTTCCAAAGATAAATACAAAAATATTCAAAGCAACAAGAAAAAATTGACTAACTGCTTTTCAGAAACAATGTAGGCCAGAAAGCAATAAGATAATATATTCACATTATTGAAAAAGAAAAAAAAAGGCTGTCAAAAAAGAGTTCTATATGCAATAAAACTATCATTCAAAAAGGGAGGGAAAATAAAGATATATTAGACCAACAACTATTGTGACTGTTGCTAGAAACCCTTTATCAGGATAAATATTAGAGAAAACCCCTCATGTTGAAAGGGTGTAATACCAGAAAATAATTCAAATTTACACAAAAATACTAGAGCCCTGGTAAATGTAAGTACATAGGTAATTATAAAATAAAATTAAAACATGTATTTTTTCACTTTTAAAGGATTTAAAGCCAGGTGTTATTTATGTACTTATATATGTAAATGAGTATGCCTGGAGCCCCAAATATTAGAAAAGCCCAGCTTCTAGTTCTCTTAAATTTATAAGTTAAAATACTTAGACATTGGTCAATTAATTTTACAAGAATGTTATTGAAGGAAATGTAGAAATCTGAATTGAAAAATTTTTTTCAATAAAACCTAAGATATTTTCCTGGATTTCTCTACATTCTTTCTATCTCACCTATCCCTGGCCCTAGGGCCTTCTCTAAACCTTGATTGAATTCAGGGCTCTTCTTAACCTTGTTAAAGAAAAATAAACTATTCGAAGGAGCTATGGGGGGAGGGATGTGTGCTGAAAAAATGGGACAGTGTGAGTTTGGCTTAGAATTCTTTCTATTAGGCCTAGATTAAAAATGATAGGGATAGGGTGAATGTTAAAGAATAAAGCTTCTTTCGCATAGTTTTCCCTGTAATTCCCTAATGTAAAAAAAAAAATAACAAACTTAAGATGAGAATCATTAAAAAATCCAGTTGTCAAATTTCAGTAAGTAAAGGAAAATGTCCTTGAAAGTTATGACAAGGTTTCTTGAGATTATGTTTGAGACAAATTAACAATTGTAGCATATTTTCCAGAGCCTAATAATCAATAAGCTTTTAAGGTTATTAATAATTATAAGGTATTATAGAAAGAAAGGTTTTAACCTACGGAAGGAGAGAAAATACATTTCATAAGTAAACTATCATTGTTTCAGTTTTATTCTACTTGAGTGTAATCTCCCTAGGTTTATATGGATACAGATAAAATAAGCTAGCATTATATCTATTAGATCTTTATGACAATTAAACAATGCAAATTTGTGTTTAATAAAATTATTAGTTTAAAAATGTCATTTTGTTTTACAGAATATATTAAAGTAGTTCAAAGATTTTTTTTTTTTTATAATTTGATGTATGGAGATATATAAGGTATGCACAATATGCTTTGTTAAAGAAAAGCACATAGTTTTGTCCTAATGTGAAAGAGCTAGTTTTCACAGAATGAGGAGTAGAAATATATAATATGAGACTTGAGTATATATGGAAAGTTGTCGAAGGTTGATGGGAGTGAATTATGTTTTATTCAATGCTGATAAGTTTGTAGAAGAGAGTGTGGTTTTGTCCTAAGATAAGATTGCTGGTTTTCACAGAATGAGGGGCAGGAATATGTATAAGACCTAAATGGATATGGAAGTTTGTAGAGGGTTTGTGGAAGTATATTTTGTTTGTTTTCATAAATGCTGAGTACAATATATAACTTTATTTAAAGATGTGATTTTGTGTTAAGGTGAAATAATTGTTTTGCACAGAATGCAGAAAGGGGAATGAATGTAAAAAGTTACAAAAGTTATGTAAAAACAAATTTTATCTGTTGCAATCAATACTAAGGTTTGATAAACTTATTTATCAAATGGTATATTGATGCAAAACTAAAATTTAATTGTGTCTGATAAGGTAACAGAGTTTTCTTAAATTATTAGTCTGTTCCTGGTAAGAAAAATCACGAAATTTTATTCTAATAATCAACATAAAAAGCAAAGAGTCTGTGTTTTTATCAAAATAACCTCTTGTACTTCATGTTAATCTTATTATATTCTTAGTGATTAAGAAAGAAAAATAAAAACAAAGAATTTACTATTTTAGAAGATATGTCTTCTCACTTTTAAAGAAATAGAGAACAAAATATTGTTCCTGTTTAAACATAATTTTCAAACCTAAAAATTTTTGACATTTTAAATCAAACTCTATAGGATATCTTTTATTTCAAACTTAAGCAAAAAAAAGTGTTCTTTCACCTTGTAAAAGGTGAGGTCCTGAAATTTTAATATATTATGAGTTACATGAAAAAAGTTTGGGAAGTATTATGAAATTGAAGGAAATCTTCTAAATTTCTGTTGGATAAATCTGTAGAAGTAAAATACTATGTATGATGGAGGGGGCAAAATGGTGGCAGAGTAAGGAGCTCCAAGAATCAGCTCATCCTACAGGACAGTTAGTATTCAACCAGAGCTATTTAAAGCACCTGTTTGGGGGCCCTAGGAGACAATAAGAGCATCCTGCAACATCCTTGAAAATATGCAATGAGGAGACTGCCCATGTGAAATAAGATTTGTGAATAGAGCATGGCATAACTCGTGTTGTGTGACCACAGAGCAAGTTGCCTTGGGAGGTATTTTGTGGCTGGAACTTGAAGCTCCATTTCCCAAAAATGGGGGAGGAAGATCCAGTTGGGCACTAACCTCAGCCACTGATTAGTAATTTCATCTGGCTAAAGTGTAATCCTAAAAACAGTTAAAGTTTAAACAAGTCCAAGTCAGAAAGTGGCCAGTATCCAACATTTTAACTCAGCCCCCAGCAAGAGGGGAAGTGGGGCTGATTGAAAATCACAGTGATGATAGGGACCTGCTACTTTCTACCCAGATCAAATTGTAGCTCTAGCCTAAACAATAGTCTCACCTCTGGTAGGGAGAAAGTTGGCAAGACCTGCACCAGCCTTTCTAGGAAACAGTAGTTCATGACACAGCGCCCAGTGCCCATCTTACTTTGGTGACCCAAGCCAACTCAGGAGCTGGCTGGAGTTGGAAACTCCATTGCCCATAATTAGGGAAGAAAGAGACAGTTGGCCACCAACTTCAGTTACAGATTAGCAAACTCAGCTTTCTAAAGTATAATCCTAAAAACAGCTAAAGTTTGAACATTTCCAAGTCAGAAAGAGGCCAGTAGTCACCATTTTAACTCTGCTCCTGTCATGAGGGGAAGTGGGTCTGATTGAAAATCAAAATGAAGTTAGGGACTGGTTTCTTTCTACCAAGATCAGATTGCAGCCCTAGCCTAGGCTCCAGCCCCACCTCTGTCAGGGAGCAAGCTGGGGGAACCTGCAAAAGCCTTTCTGGGTAACCACAGGCAAGTCTGGCTAGCACAGGCTGAGTAGTCAGACACCTGGCTTGATCCTCACACCCCAATAGGATAGGAGATGAGCTGAGTTTCCTTGGCCTCTCTGTGCAACTGCAGGCTCTTTCCACCCACACAGACTGGTTTGTTGAGCACCTTCCATTCCATCACTACCTCTCCACTCCCATAGGACAGGAGAGGCCTGGTGTTTCTTCAGCCTCTAAGGGCAACTGCAGGAGTTTTTGGCCTATACAAACTGGACTATTGGGCACCTATGGCTCTAACCCCACCCCCAATAGGACAAGAGAGGGAATGTGTTTCCCCAACCTCTCTAGGTAACTGCAGTTGCACTTGGCTCACACAGACAGAATATTCAGACACCTATAGCTCCATCCTCACCCCCAAGTAGGATAGAACGGGAACTAGTTTTCCTCAGCCCCTCTGGGCAATGGCAGGCACTTTCAGGCTGCACTGACTGAACTGTTGGGTGCTTGTGGATTCACTGCCACCCCCTAATATGGTGGGAGGGTCTGGTGTTTTCTCAGCTTCTCTGGGAAACCTCAAGTACTTTGGTCTGCATGGACTGAGCTGTTGGGTGCTTATTTATTCATTGTTACCCCATAACATGATAGGAGGGGTCTAGTGTTTCCTCAGCCTCACTGGGCAATGGCAGGTACTTTCAACTTACAGGGACCGAACAGTTGGGCACCCATGGATCCACCCACACCACCCAATAGGATTCGAGAGGACTGGTGTTTCTTCAGCCTCTCTGGGAAACCTCAGGCACTTTTATCCTACATGTACTGAATTGTTAGGCATCAGTGGTTCTATTCCTATCCTGAAACGGGCAGAATGGACAATACTCCCTCAGCCTCTCAGGACAACTGCAAGCATATTAGGCCCACTTGGTTTAGATTGTTTGGTACTCCAGAGGGTCCATCCCCACCCCTGGCAGGGGGAGTTAGTGTTCAGGCTATGAGGCAACTGTAGTAATTCTGGACCTGCATGGCATAGATTGTTGCCCACACTTACTGTTCCATCTAAGCCCCAGGCAGGGGAGGAAGGGGTATGAAACTTCATCAGTCTCTCTTCAGAACTATGGGCCAAGTCTTGGCCTGCACAGCTTGTATTATTACACATGGCTGCAGTTCTGTCCCTATCTCTGGCAGAGGGGAAAGGTTGGAGAAGATTCATTAGTTCCTGGGGCAAAATGGACAGTTTCAGCCTCCACAACTGTGGCAGTTTGATATTATTTATGAATTCCAAAAAGAGATATAGATTGTGTTTGTAAACTGGTCTATTCCTCCGGGCATGATGCCCTTTGATTGTATTAAATTCAAAGGTTTTATGCTTATTTGATTAAATTAAGATTAAGGCTTTGAGTTGACCATGTCAGTAGGGTGTGAGTCCCTGCCCACTTTTTGGGCTATATAAATGGACATTCACACAACAGAAGCTACACATAGGAAGAGAGAAGCTCCATACATACCAGAGGACAGAACTTTGTCAGCTTTGATCTTGCACCCCAGGAAGAAAGATAAGCCATTCATTTGATAGTGTGCAGCTGAAGAGACCAGGGCCCTGAGAAGCAGAGAGGTTCCAGAAAGAAATGAGCTCTCCAGTCTACAGCTGAGATCAGAAGAAGCTGGGCTCATGGAACCTTAAAAGGAAGGAGGAAGGAGAGACCAGGCAGAGATCAGCAACCATCTTGCTTTAACACATGGCAACATAGTTTGGAGAGAAAATACCTTGAGTTGGACCCTTTAGGGTCTTGTAACTTAGTTTTTACTCCAAATAAATACTCTTTATAAAAACCAAATGAGTTCTGGTACTTTACATCAGCAGCTATACACAATCAACAATGGAGAAAAGGCAAGAAACCCTAAGGAGAGAAACTTTACTCAGGATAAATATACCTAGTAAGCCAGATGCCAAGACACCAACAAAAACTTACAATCCATACCAAGAAACCGGAAGATATGACCCAGTTAAAGGAACAAGTTAAGCCTCCAAATGACATAAAAGAGTTGAAATAACTAATCATACATGTTCAATGAAATCTCCTTAATAAATTCAATGAGATGGATAAAAAGATTAAAGATATTAAGAAGACATTGGGTGAGCACAAAAAAGAATTGGAAAGCATACATAGAAAAATAGCAGCTCTTATGGGAATGAAAGCCACATTAAATGAAATTAAAAATACATTGGATTCCTATACCAGTAAATTTGAGGAGGCAGAAGAAAGGATCAGTGATCTTGAAGAAATGGCCTCCAAAAGTTAACATACAGAAGAATAAATAAAGAAAAGAATGGAAAAAGTTGAACAGTCTCAGGAAAATAAATGATGGCGAGAGATGTGCAAAAACATGTGTCATAAGAGTCCCAGAAGGTGAAGAGAAGGGAAAAAGGGCAGAAGCTATATCTGAAGAAATAATGATAAAAAATTTCCCAACACTATTAAAGGACATGTATATCCATGTCCAAGAAGCACAATGTACCCCTATTGGAATAAATCTGAGACACATAATAATCAGAATGTCAAGTGCCAAAGAGAAAGAGAGAATTCTGAGAGCAGCAAGATAAAAGCTATGCATAACATATAAGGGAAACCCAATGAGATTAAGTATTCATTTCACATCAGAAATCATGGAGGCAAGAGGGCAGTGGTATGATATATTTAAGATACTGTGAGAGAAAAACTGCCAATAAATAATCTTATATCCAGCAAAATTGTCTTCCAAAAATGATGGGGAGTTTAGAATATTCAGGCAATCAGAAACTGAGAGAGTTTATAACAAAGAGACCAACCTTGCAGGAAATACTAAAAGGAGTACTATATTCCAAAAAGAAAAGATAGGAGAGAGAGGCTTGGAAGAGAGTCTAGAAACAAAGATTCTATCAGTAAAAGTAACTAAAAATGTTAAATGAATGCTCAAAATAAAATGACAGATAAAACCCAAAGGTGAAAATTGGTGAAATAAGAACTGCCTTTAGAGTAATAACATTGAATATTAATAAATTAAACTTCCTGATCAAAAGACTTAGAATGGTTGAATGGGTAAGAAAATATGAGCAATCTAAATGCTGTTTGCAGGAGACTCACCTTATACCCAAGGATACCAATGGATTGAAGATGAAAGGTTATTAGAGACAAGGAAGGACATTATTTATTTAAAAAGGCAATTCACCAGGAAGAAATAACAGTCATAAATGTATATGCATCTAAACAGGATGCCCCAAGATACATGAGACAAGCATGGGCAAAACTGAGGGGAGAAAGAGACATCTCTATGATGATGGTTGGAGACTTCAATACAACACTCTCAGCATTGTATAGAACATCTGAGCAGAGGATCAATAAAGAAACAGAGAGAATTAATAATATTATAATCGAACTAAACCTAATAGATGTATGCATAACATTGTATCCCAAGACAGCATTCTTTAGTAGTGCTCATGAATCTTTCTCCAAGGATAGAAAATAGGTTGGGTCACAAAGAAGATCTCAATAAATTTAACAAAATTGAAATTATCCAGACCTCTTTCTCTTATCATAATGGAATAAAGTTGGAAATCAACAAGAGGTGGAAATAGGAAAAATGTACAAATATATGGAGATTAAACAACACACTCTTAAATAATCAGTGGGTCAAAAAAGAAATTTCATGAGAAATTGATAAATATTTTGAGAGAAATGAAGATGAGAACACAACATATAAGGACCTATGGGTTGCATTGAAGGCATTGCTGAGAGGGAAATTTATAACTTTCAATGTGTACATTTAAAGAGAAGAAAGGGCTAAAATCATTGACCTAACTACACAAATGGAGTAACTAGAAAAAGAACAGCAAACTAATCCCAAAGCAAGTAGAAGGAATGAAATAATAAAGATCAGGGCAGAAATGAATGAAATTGAGAAAAAATAGAATTAACAAATCAAAACTTGGTTCTTTAAGAAGTTTAACAAAATAGAAAAGAAAAAGAGAAAGATGCAAATAAATGAAATAAAAAATGAAAATGGGGACATTGCTATTGACCTCACAGAAATAAAAGAGATCTGAAGAGGGTAATATGAACAACTGCATGCCAGTAAACTAGACAATGTAGACAAAATGGAAAAATTCCTAGGAACTTACAAACAGACTACACTGACTTTGAAGAAATAGAAGACCTCAACAAACCAATCACAAGTAAAGAGATCGGAACATTATCATCAAACAACTACCCAAAATGAAAGCCCCATGACCAGATGGTTTCACAGGTGAGTTCTACCAAGCATTCAAAGATGATTTAATGCCAGTCTTACTTAAGCTCTTCCAAAAAATTGTACACAAAGGAACACAACCAAACTCATTCTATGCAGCCAATATCACTCTAATACCAAAGCCAGATAAGGATATTATGAAAAAGGAAAATTGCAGACCCATTTCTCTAATGAATACAGATGCAAAAATCTTCAACAATAAACTTGCTAATTGAATCCCACAACACATTAAAAGAACTATTAATCATCTCAAGTGGGTTTTATACCAGGCATACAAGGGTGGTTCAACACAAGAAAATCAATTAGCATAATACACAACTTTAATAAGTCAAAGAAGAAAAATCATATGATCCTATCAATTGACACAGAAAAGGCATTTGACAAAATATAACATACTTTCTTGATAAATAATACTACAAAATATAGGAATTGAAGGAAAGTTTCTCAAGATTTTGAAGTCCACATATGATAACCCCATAGCTAACATTGTACTCAATGTTGAAAGTCTGAAAGTTTTCCTTTTGAAATCAGGCACAAGTCAAGGATGGCCACTGTCACCACTATTGTTCAATATAGTGCTAGAGGTTGAAGCTACAACAATCAGGCAAGAAAAAGAAAAAAAATGTATCTAAATCGGAAAGGAAGAAGTAAAACTTTCGCTATTCACAGATGATATAATTCTATATCTAGAAAGTCCTGAAAAACCTGCAACAAAGCTGATAGAGATAATAAATGCTTTCAATAGAGTGTCAGGATACAAGATCAACATGCAAAAATCAATGGTTTTTCTACACAATTGTAATGAACAATCTGAAGAGAAAGGCAGAAAAAAATTCCATTTACTATAGCAACTAAAAGAATCAAATATTTAGGAATAAACTTAACCAAGGGTGTAAAGCACTTGTATTCAGAAAACCACAATGAATTGTTAAAATAAATTTTAAAATATGACTAAATAGTTGGAAGAATATTATTTTCTCATGGCTTTCGAGACAAATTATCATTAAGATGTCAAATCTACCCAAACTGATATACAGATTCAATGCAATCCCAATAAAAATTCCACCAGCATTTTTTAAACAAATGGAAAACACAATTATCCAATCTATTTGGAAGGATAAGAGGCCCTGAATATCTTTAAACATCTTTAAACGAAAAAGCAAAGTTGGAGGACTATCACTTCTGGATTTTAAAACATATTACCTAGCTACAGTGGCAAAACAGCATGGTATTGACATAAAGATAAACACGTAGACCAATGGAATCAAATTGATTATTCAGAAACAGACCCTCACATCTATGGTTGAGTGATTTTTGACAAGCTTGTCACCACCACCACCCTCAGATGGGGCAGAACTGTTTATTCAAATGGTGCTGGG
Organism: Chaetophractus vellerosus; assembly: GCA_004027955.1. Lineage (NCBI taxonomy): Eukaryota > Metazoa > Chordata > Mammalia > Cingulata > Chlamyphoridae > Chaetophractus > Chaetophractus vellerosus. The sequence continues at coordinate 23,635 of PVKH010000418.1, forward strand.
AAAATGGATATCCATAGCCAAAAAAAAAAAGGAAAGAAGACCCCTATCTCATGCCTTATACAAAAATTAACTCAAAATGGACAAAAGACCTAAATATAAAAGCCAGAACCTAGAAGATAATATAAGAAAACATTTTCAAGACCTGGTGGTAGGTGGAGTATTCTTAAACTTTACACCAAAAGCATGAGCAATGAAAGAAAACATAGAGGTTAGGAAAATGGTGGCAATGCCAGTCAGCCAGGACACCATCCCTGTGGTTGACCCCAGTGACAATGGTGGTGTTTCACAAGGAGATGGAGATCGAAGACTTCTAATATGATGAGGACTCAGAGATGTACTTCTACCCCTGCCCATGTGATGATAACTTCTCCATCACCAAGGAAGATTTGGAGAATGGGGAAGACATGGGAACACGTCCTACCTGCTCTCTCATTATAAAAGTGATTTATGCAAAGATCAGTTTATGGGTGGAGAAACAATCCACCGCCTCACACCAACAAAGAGTTGGTTAAATGCTGAATAAGGCCTTAAGAATTTAAACTCAAACAGTTGGGAATGAGCTGAGATGGAAAAACCAAATGCAAAGTGACAGACCTCCTCACGAGAACAGCCCTATTGTGGGTTGTCCTTCAGTTACAGAGTGTGGATTCTTTCTATTAACTGTCATGTTAAACTTTAATTAAAGGAGCAGTGCACAGCATGACATTCCATGATATCATGCCAGGATTTTATACCAAGCACTGGAAGTTTTCACAATTTTCCATCCAATTTTTAAAAAAAGATAATTGCAAATCAGTACTTTTCCCCCTCAGCTGTATCATTTTTGTGTTTTAAAATTAATTACTTCAGTTTTTGACAACAGAATCATCTACCTCTAAGTGATTAGTATTCCCTGACAAAAAAGGGGTTGTGTTTTTACTTGGTTATTATGATTATTAAAATTAGCCCTTCCTTTGAAATTTGACATCAACTTTGGTATTCTAAAATAAGAAAATTAGTTGCCTTATCAGTACTGCATTTTGAGTTCCTGCACCAGACCAGATTCCTCTTTGTTAGACTCTTCATTTTCTGTTAAACAGGCCTCTTCTTTTATGCTTCTTGCGTGAGTGCTGGCTGTGAAATTAAAGAGAAAATTCAGTGAGGTCATAATATCTCCAGAGGTAAAATGTTAGTAAGAAAGAAATGTAAAACAGTGAAATTGTCAAAGAATATTGAGTTCTTTTTCAATATTCTGTATGTTTCTTGAAAATCAGGACAAATTAAAAATCAAGTAGCCAAGGGAAGCAAAATTAATAACAGAATGAAAGGAGCCAAATATGTCAACTTAGTAAATGAGATGCTTGAGTGAACTTGCCAGATCAGAACACATGGCATTTCTCTATCTGGGTTTTGTTTGTTTCTTTTTAGAAAATGCTAATGAAATCAAACTCCAGATGGGGTTAATGTTCAGTCTTTATGACTGGAGGTGATGCATTCAGCTTGATTATGATATCATGTCATTACTTCTAAAAGGTGCAATCTCTACAAGGTTTGCCCATGGGGACACATCTAATGTGCCATAACCTGCAGCCAAACCAGACCTCAACTCCTATAGAGAAATGTTGCCCCCCCAAAAAATAAATATGTACAGGTAGGTCATTAGTCTTCCTTTGCTCCGGTGCTGAAAATAGCACAAAATTAGAATCACTTACCTGGAAATTCAAAAATCCCCTTTATATATTCAACTTTCCTATGTATATATAAAGTTGAAAAATGAACCAATGTTTGGCACGTTGTTTGGAAAATGGCACCTGCAATTAAAGAGAAAAATGCCTTACCAGAATTTGAACATTCTAATATGGATTGATAAATGCTGTACACATACTCACTGGGGTTTTAAATTAAAACAAGTGTGTAACGTTCTGCCTGCCTGCAGCATGGCTATGTGCAGTTGTTAGGCTGAGACATAATAAATCACCATGGTACATCATGGAACATCACATGGCATTTTCTTGATGTGCTGATAAATCTCATTGCAATGTGGGATGCTGACAACCCTGAAGTAATCCACAACTGCTTTGCAACAGTTGGTCTCAGAACCAGAGACTTCCCAAATGGACACAGCAGGATACCTGATAACTGAATGGAATGAACTGTCCCAAACTCAAATGGTGATGAGTTTGTAGATATTGGTGCCATGTGAGCACCCTCTGCTGCTGTTGAATTTCAAACAAGAACAGATACCCTTGACATGGGTCTATTATGAGCCCAGAAGGACAAGAAGTAAAGCTGTCAATATCAGAACATTCCAGGAGAAAAGAAAACTGTGCTGACAATCAGTGATCCATGGTAACCTACTATAGTGGGAATAATTTTGTTTCCAAACCAGTTGAATCACTAAATTTGTGAACCACACACACAAAAAAAAACCCATTAGGATTCAATCCTATGTTAAACATAAAGTAAAATCAGAGTTGTTTTAGATATGACTAGAGTTCTGTATGATGCATGTGCCTTATTTAGTTGAACAGACATTTCTGGAGAATTTGAAGAACCTACTTGTAGTACAGGCTCTGCCTTTTAGCAGCTTGTAATCTTTGACAGTGCCAGTGGATTCCTTATCTGTACAATTAGGTGATTGGATCAGATGCTTTCTAAACTGTCAGCTCTATAATGTCAGGTTTGGTAGCTTGCAGGAACTGAATTGGCATATGAAACCTTATAAACTCAGATGACCTAAATCATGAATCACAGCGAAAGACACTGTATTCTTAAAAACTTGATGTTTTCACACTGTTGCATAAAATGGCCACTATTAAAAAGATAGAAAACAATAAGTGCTGGAGAGGATGTGGAGAAATAGGAACACTCCTTCACGGTTGGTGGGATTGTAAAATGGTGCAGCCTCTCTGGAAGACAGTTTGTCAATTCCTCAGGAAGTTAAATATAGAACTGCAACATTACCCAGCAATTCCTCTATTAGGAATTTATCCAGAAGAACTGAAAACTATGACAAAAACAGACATCTCCACACCTATGTTCAAATCAATGTTATTCACAATTACCAAAAGATGTAAACAACTCAAGTATCCATCAACCAACAAAATGTGGTATATACATATGATAGAATACTATGCTGCAGTAAAAAGAAATGAAATTGGGACACATATTATAATATGAATAAATCTTGAATACATTATACTAAGTGAAGTAAGCTAGACACAAAAAAGACAAATATTGCATGGTCTCAATAATGTGAAATAATTACAAGGAATAAATGCATGGAGTTAAAACTTAGAATATAGGTTATTAGGAAATAAGAGGAGGGCTGAGAAGCACTACTGATGCTTAATATATGTAGAAGTTTTAATTAACTTTACTGTAAATGTGTGGAAATGGATAAGAGTTGATGGTAATACATTACATTGAGTAGCAGCTGGTTTATAAATGGGATTGAGAATGAAAAGGGTAGTCTAGGGATGAAAATGTCAATTGAAAGAAAGCTAGAAAATAATCTAGGGACTGAATAACACAGTGAACCCAGAGGTGGATGAGAATTGTAGTTTTTGGTAAAGATGTAAGTGTCTCCACTACTTCAGGGTAGTGTGAATGTGGAGAAGCATGGGAAAGATACAACTGGTATGGCCTATGGACTGTGGTTAACAGCAATACTATAATATTCTTGCATCATTGCCAAAGATGTACTGTGTTGAAAATGGGGTTTATGGAAAAATTGTGCCATATGTACTCTGCAGACCACGGTTGGTGGTAATAGTCTGATGGTATTATCTCATAAACTGTAACAAATATTCCACTATAGTGTCATGTGTTGGTGAAGGGTTGCTGTATAGGAATTCTACACATGTGCATGATTGTTTTATAAGTTTACAACCTCTGTAATAAAAATATATTAAAAAATAATAGGGTAGGTTGAGGGGGAAATACACAAAATGTAAGATACGGGCTACAGTTAGTAATAATATTTTGACGATGCTCTTTCATAGTTTGTAACAAATGTTTCACAACAATGGAAGTTTTTGGTGTAGGTTGATGTATGGTTTCCCTACAAGATGTTATGCATTTTTATTTTGTAAGTTCACAAACTTTACTCTACAATTATTGCTTATGTATGTTCATGTATGAATGATATACTTCAATAAAATAAAAAAAGTTTTTATGTATTTAGAGATTGTATAAATTTCTCAAAGACTTAATGTTTTAACCTTCCATTTTATATCCTGTTACTGATCAGCATGAGAATATTGTTACATGAGTAACTATTCAGAATAAAACTCAGCTCCCAGTTGGTTTTTAGAACCGTTTATTCAAGCGGCCGGGCTCATCATCTTTTCATAGATGAGAGCCCTGAAGAAGGGATTTAGTTACTTTTTATACTCTTTTTGCAAAGACTGAAACCAACTTTTAGAGAAAGGACTATGCAGGGCGGGGGGGGGTTCTTTGTGGTTGTGTTTGACTCACGTTGTCCTGGTAAACAAGCAAGCCCCAAATGTACAGAAGCAGATATTTGTGGTTAGCTACAGGCAGGGACAGTTTCTATCTTTTTTATTCTTGTTGACCAAGCATAACTTTTGCAGAAGTTTGAGACAGTTCCCAGAGATGTACTGGGGAGAAAGGGGGGAGGTTGAGTCGGTTTCCAGAATTGTAGTGGGAGGGGTTGACCATAACCATTCTCCATAACAAATATTACTGTTAGTTATAGTTCTACTTATTCTTAGAAGAATGTTAAATTTCATGAAAACAATCAAATTTCTTTATGAATTATGCTGTTTTTCTCTAATGCATCTCTAAAAGTGCATGCAGTCCTCTCATCAGCAAAAGGGGAATTTAAAAGTGAAGCATGTAAGTCTATAAGTTATGATCTACCTGTTTGATTAACATAATACTGGTAAAAGTGTAAGAGTAAAATGAAACACAACTTCTGCAATTGTCTGTGTTAATGACCACAACACAAATTGTCAAATGTATTTATAAACAGCTTTACTTAAATTACAAGGGAATTAGGGCCTAGATTGGAAGTTCTTCTAACAGTCACATTTATTCCTGTGCTTTAATTGTTATTTCCAAATAGCATGATGGCTCTAGCCTAATAGCTCCCTAGACCTTTAAGTGTCTGAATGACACTTGAAACTCAGAGCTAAACTTGCCAGCAATAAAGGTGCCAAAGAAGCAGCATTAATTTTAAAAGACCACTCCAATTAAGAAGTTAAAGAATGAATCTGACTCCAATTAAAAGATAAATGAAGTAATCTAGTTAAAGACTAACTTGATTCTAAATACAAAGGAAAAATGTAATATTATGGTATGTTAAAACTTTAATTTATGGAAACTAAAAAGGACAAATTAATTTTGTTGAGAAAATTTTAAATTTCTTTGCTATACTATCTAGTTTAACCTGTATGGTAAGTTTATTTGAACGGCCTACCTAATGTGGGGTCTAAATACAAAATGAAATTATGACATTTTTTTACTGAACTAATGTAAATTTATTTACATTATGTTATCAATGTTACAGAAGGAGAAGAGAATGAAAAAGAGGCAGTAAGAATATGTGAGGAAATAATGACTGAAAACTTGATAATTTCATCAAGAAAAAATATGTATGCACATCTAACCTGGTTACCTCAAATTCATGAGGCGCACTGGCAAAACTGAAGGAAGAAATAGATGAATTTACAATAATAGTTGTGGGCTTCAATACACCAGCCTCAGCATTGGAGAGAACACCTGGGCAGAAGCTAAATAAAGAAAGAGAGAGCTTGGATAGTTTGTAAAATGAACTAAGCCTAACAGATATTTATAGAGCAATAAACCCCAAACACAGCAAAATACACATTCTTTTCAAGTGCTCATGAATCCTTCTCCAGTATAGAGCATATGTTGGGACACAAAACAGGCCTCAATAAATTTTAAAAGATTAAAATTATACAGAAGACTTTCTTGGATCATAATTGAATGAAGCTGGAAATCAAACAGTAACAGAAAAATGGAAAATTCACAAATGGAGATTTAAAAACATACTCTTTAATAATAAGAGTGTCAAAGAAGAAATTGAATGAGAAATCAGTAAATATCTCAAGAAAAATTAAAATGAATGCAAAAAATAGAAAAATATATGAAATAGAGCAAAGGCAGTGCTGAGAAGGAAATTTATAGCCCTCAGTTCTTACATTTAAAAAGAAGAGCCAAAATTGAAGACATATCCGCATACTTGAACACACAAGAAAAAGAACAGCAGACCAATCACAAATCAAGTTGAAGGAAAAAAATTAAAGATCAGAGCAGGAATAAATGAAATTGTGAACACAATAACAGTAGAGAGAATCAACAAAACCAAAGTTTATTTCATTGAAAAGGTCAACAAAATTTACAACCCCTTAAATTGACTAAAAAAGAAAAAAAGAGAGAAGATGCAAATAAATGAACCCAAAAATACAGGCAAAATATTACTACTGATCCCACAGAAATAAGAGAGATCATGAAAATACTATGAACAACAGTATGCCAACAAACTAGACAACATAGCTGAAATGGGCACATTACTAGAAACACACTATGGCAGTTTGAGATTATTTATGAATTACAAAAAGAGAAATTATGTTTTTAAACTGGTCTGTTCCTCTGGGTATTATAACCTTTGATTGTATTAGATTCAGCTGAGATGCCTTTCATTAAATTATGTTAAGATTAGGGCTTTGATTCAAGTTCATTAGGGCAACTCAGTTTGAGCCCCACCCCTTTTTTGGACACTCAATCAAGGAGGACACAGAAGTAGATACACAGAGAAGATACACAGAGGAAAAGAGATAGCTCCTGTATTAGCCACAGGGGTGCTTCGCAATATATACCAATAATTGGTCAGTCTTTATAAAGGGTATTTATTTAGGGTAGAATCTTACAGTTACCAGGCCACAAAGCATCAGTTTCTTCTTTTACCAGAGCCCACATGTTGGAGCAAGACAGCTGCCGATGTCTGCAAGGGCTCAGGCCTTTGTGTTCCTCTCCTGCCGGGACTGTGCTTCTCTCTGGGCTTAGCTTCTGCTTCCTCCACAAGTTCAGCTGTAGACCATGAGGCTCTCTATGCTTTGCGTTTCTCCACAAGTCCAGCTGTAGACTATCAGGTGAATGGCTCACTTGTCTTCTCCTGGAGAGCTCCTTTCCAAATCAGAACTGCTTCTCAAAAAACTGCTTCTCAAATCTGCTGCCTTGCTTTTTACACTTGAGACCTACTGAGGGACAGGGCTCAATGCTCTCCTGACATGGCCCAGTTAATACCCTAATCATAAACCAATCATGCCCAGATGAACAGATCAGATTACAAGCATGATTCAATTTATATTTTTGGAATTCATAATTAGATAAAACTGTCAAACCATTACAGCTCCATAGACATGGCAGAAACCCAAGGAAGAGTGGTGAGCCATTCACCTGATAGTTTACATCTGACCTCTTGAAGAAAACAGAGCAGCTGAGCCCAGAAAGAAACAAGTCCTGGCAAAAGAGATGAGCCCTATGCCAGCCTACAGCTGAGATTGGAAGAAGCTGAACCCACTGACCCTTAAGAGGGAAGAGGAAGGCTGAATCTTCACAGACATCGCCTGCCATCTTACTTCAACATGTGGCAACAGAGCTTGGTAAGGAAGTAATCCTGAGTTGGACTCTTTAGGACTTTTTAATTCTCAGCTGTTATCCCAAATAAATACCCTTTATAAAAGCAAACAGATTTCAAGTACTTTGCACCAGTACCCATTTGGTTAATAAAGAATTTGGTATGGAGAAGTGGGGTTGTATTTTTGCAATTACCAAAAATCCTGGAATGGTTTAATAAATGAGTAAAGGTTGTTTTTTGGAGGAATTGTGAGATGTTTGATAGAAAATGCCTAGATTTCTTTGAAGAGACTTAGGAGGAATATCAATAGTAAAGAGATTTTTGATGAGGCCTTAGAAGTCAATGATGAAACTATTATTGGAATCTGGAGGAAAGGTGATCCATGTTTTAAAGTTGCAGAGAACTTAGTAAGATTGACTCTTGGTGTTATAAGGCAGGCAGAATTTGAAAACTACAAGCTTGGACATTTAGCAAAGGAGATTTCCAAACTAAATGTGGAAAATGCAGCCTGGATTCTTCTCGAAACTTATAGCAAAATGTTAGAGGAACGAGATAAGCACATAACTGAGTTGTTGGGCACAAAGAAAACAGAAACTGATTCCAGAAATTCTGAGCTTCTGAAAATCAAACCCCCAGATGACAGTGCCCCAATTTAAGATTAACTTAAACTTGTAAATTAGGATTAAAAATGCAGTTATCCAGGAAAGACTTGCAATATGTCCTACTGTCTGATGGCTTGGACACCTACTTCCAGCATGCTGAACCAACAAATTTTTTTGAGAGCTGTATGAACACAACTGTTGTCAGCTTGGACTAAAAGGGACATGGAAGGGAGAGATGAAGGGAAAATGGCTTTAAGAGGAAAAGCAAGGAAGCTGAGGTCTGGAATTAAGAAATCTCCCTGTGCCAAGAGAGGAGCCCCACCCATGTATACAGAGAGGGTGAGTTTGCCCCAGCAATTGAAGAAGGTGGATGTTTTTCCAGCCCACTGTTCAAGGAGAGTTTTGCCACCCCAGGCTACAGTGAGATGTAACACATTCCCCAAGATTTGGGGAGAGTGATGTTGACACATCATAGGTCTGAGAGGGGTGAGACTGTCCCCCATAGATTAGGGAAGGCCCAATTACCACCTCATTGCTCTGGGAGAGTTTGGGCCTGTACACCAGAGATTAGGGAGAATGTTGCCCCCACTTCACTGTGCTAAGGGGGATGAGATTTTACCCCAGAGATTGGGTGAAGTATGGCCATCACCCCAGTGTTCTTGGGGGGTGAGGTCTGAAGCTCAATCACCACTGAGATGCCTTGGTGAGTGTGGAACCAAGAAAATATCCATTGGGCAAGCCTGTAAGAAGGGTGCGCCCCCACGAGGTTCCAAGGAGGGGAAGAAACCATCATCTTAAGAAATGATCTCAGACTTTGAGATCTAATGAAGTATGCCCTGCAGGTTTTCAGAACATTAGGGGACATGTGACACAGTTTTCTCTCTCTAATTCTCCTTCTGGTACTGCAAATGTTTAACCTATGTTTATCCCTTTGTATATTGGAAGCAGATAAAATTTTTGTAAGTTTTACAGGTGTAAGTCAGAGGGGATTTTGCCCTAAGACAAACTGTATTTCTTTAAACTGGTTGTGATATGATATTGTACTTACCATTGCTAACTGAAAGGATTTGAATTTTTTTGAGTATTGTCATGTATTTCTGGAATTCATAGGGTGGAGTGTGGCAGTTTGAGATTATTTATGAATACCAAAAACTAGTCTGTTCCTTTGGGCCTGATACCTTTGATTGTATTAGATTCAGCTGAGATGCATTTGATTAAATTATATTAAGGTTAGGGCTTTGATTTGACCACATCATTAGGGCTAATCAGTTTGAGTCCCAGTCCCCTTTGTGGGCTATATAAACAGACACTTAATCAAGTAGAACACAGAAGTAGATACACAGAGAAGATTTACAGAGGAAGAAAGACAGCTCCATAGACATAGCAGAACCCTCAGGAAGAGAGATGAGCCATTTGCCTGATAGTTTACATCTGGTTTCATAAAGAGAAGAGATCAGCCTCAGCTGGAAAGAAATGAGCCCAGGAAGAGATACAAGACCTTTGCCAGCCTACAGCTGAAATGGGAATATGCTGGACCCATGGAGTCTTAAGAGGGAAAAGGAAGGCTGAACCCTTGCAGACCTTGCCTGCCATCTTGCTTCAACTCATGGCAACAGAGTTTGATAAGGAAGTAACCTTGAGATGGAGTCTTTAGGGCCATGTAACTGGAAGATTTTACCTTAACTAAATACACTTTATAAAAGCCAACAGAATTCTGGTACTTTGCATCAGCACCCATTTGGCTAACTAATACACACACCAACAACCTACACAGATCCTAGAAGAAACAAAAGATCTCAACACATCAATCACAAGTAAAGAGATTAAAATAGTCATCAGAAACCTTCAAAAATGAAAAACACAGGATCAGATGGCTACACAGGTAAATTCTACCAATCATTCACAGATAATCTAATGCCAATCTTGCTCAAATTCTTCCAAAAATTTGAAAAGGAAGGAATGACACAAACTCATCCTGTGAAGTTAACATCATTCAAATACCAGAGCCATCTAAAGACACTATAAACAAGGAAAATTGCAGACTAATTTCTCTAATGAATATAGAAATGAAAATTCTCAAGAAAATACTTGCAAGCTGAATCCAAAAGCACATTAAAATAATTATTCACCATGATCAAGTGGGTTTAAACTTAGGTATGAAGGGTGGTTCAAGACAAGAAAATCAAATAGTATAATGAACCACAGTAATAAATTGAAGAGGAAAAATCACTTGATTATCTTGATTGATGCAGAAAGGTATTTGACAAAATACAACATCCCTTCTTGATAAAAATACTCCAAAAGATAGGAATAAAAAGAAGGTTTCTAAAACATGTGAAAATACATTTATAAAAAGCACAGAGCCATTGTACATAATAGGGAAAGACTGAATGTTTTCCTGCTGAGATCAAGAACAAGACAAGGGTGCCCACAGTCACCACTGTTATTCCATATTGTGCCAGAAGTTCTAGCTAGAGCACTTAGACAAGAAAAGGAAATAAAAGGTACTCAAATAGGAAGGGAAGAAGTAAAGCTTATGTTACTCACTGATATGATCGTATACCTATAAAATTCCCCAAAATCCACAACAAAGTACTTGAACTAGTAGATGTGTTCAACAAAGTGGTGAGATACAAGATTAAAATGCAAAAACCAGTAGTATTTCTATATACTACTGATGATCAGTCTGAGGAAGAAGTTAGAAACAAATTCCATTTATAATAGTTACTAAAAGAACAAATATATAGGAATAAATTTATACCAGGATGTAAGGGCCTGTGTTCAGTAAACTATAAAACATTGCTAAAAGAAACCAATAATGACCTACATATCATTAATATGAAATTCTACCCAAACTGATGTACAGTTTCAATGCTGTCCCTATAAAAACCCAACAGCCTTTCTTGCAAAAGTGGAAAAGCCAACTATCAAATTTATTTGGAAGGGTAAGGTGACCTGAATAGCCAAAAATGTCTTTAAAAAAGAACAGATTTGGAAGAGTCTCAATTCCTGACTTTAAATCATATTACTCAACTACAGTGGTAAAAACAGCATTGTACTGGCATAAAGATAGATTGATCAATAAAACCAAATCAAGACTCAGAAAGAGGCCCTCAAATCTATGGGCAAGTGATTTTTGACAAAGCTATCAAGCCCTCCCAGGTGGGGCAGAACAGTCTATTCAACAAATAGTGATGAGAGAACTGGATATCCATATCCAAAGGAAAGAAAGAGAACTCCTGTCTCACTTATTATATGCAAATTAACTTAAAAATAATCCAAAGACCTATATATAAAAGCTACAATCATAAAGCACATAGTGGAAAATGTAGGGAGACATCTTCAAGATCTTGTAGTATGCAGTAGTTTCTTAAATTTTATACCCAAAGCATGAGCAACAAAAGAAAAAAAAAATAGGTGTATAGTACCTCCTCAAAATTTAACATTTTTGTTCTTCAAAAGACTTTGTGAAGAAATTAAAAAAGAACTTCTCAATGGGAGAAAATATTTGGAAACTATATATCTGATAAGGGCTTGATGTTCATGTTGGTGGTGTGGGAGGATATGTGGAGATGGGTGCACCTGGGGCATGCCTCTATGGAATATGAATGTGTTCAATATGAATGTGTTCATGTTATTTTAATTGGTGGAGACCACATGATAACTAACAAAATATTAAACTCCCATCCTGGGGAGTCCAGCTACATTCTCAAATAGAGTGGCAAGAATTTCTAGAGTACATAGCAGTGCCTAATAAGGGAGAACAGACCAATACATCAAGCCCTTGATATTAATTCTTGTATTTATGAACCTTATTCTTGTAAAATTGAAACTAATTCTAATAATAACTATTGCCAGAAAATAACTCCTGTAAAACTCTTTGTTATTCAAGTAAACTCACTTCCTCCCAACCCCTTCCTCCCAGCATGGGGCACCAAGGGACTAATATCAAGCACCAACCAGCAATGCATTTGGATAAAGACCTTGAACAAAAGGGGGAAACATTGAATGCAAAGGAGTTTTTACAGCTTGGAAATTTCAAAGTGAGTCAGGAGGTCATCCACAGGTTACACTTAGTCACCACTGAGGTGTATCTCACTAACTGTCACAGTTAACAATGCCTCAAGCAGGAGTCCCAAGGGCTCTAGAGACATCCAGACACTACATGCAAGGCAGATGACCCCATGAAATCAGCACCCTGTTGGTGGACCTTAGCTTGGAATATATGATAACCTATATCCCCATTGTAATAGAGTGAGATTCAGTTATAATTTCCCTACATATGATTCTTCTACCACTTGTTTTGGAACCTATAATTAACACTATACCCATTAAATATATATCCCAGAGATTTAAATCTACAGTCTATTCATATGCTATTTGTGTGCTGAATCTCAGAAGAGTTGTGGCCAATACCTACTCCCCAGTTCATTGGACTCATCCAGGACAACTAACAAAATGATGATGATGGACAATGCCCATCCCAAAAAGCAGAGTATCACAACTGCAAGAAAAAAGTTCCTTCAACCTGCCCCTTAAGATCTAAGCCCAATTTGAAGCAGAGTAGGCATCACCATCCCCAAATCCTCAAGATTGAGGATGAGCAAACATAAGGGGGAAATGCAACCATGGACCAAAGTAGACTTATTATTATTGTAGTAACAGAAGAACTTTTTACATTGATATAAAGATGTGGTTACCAGAGTTTATGATGGGGAAGGGAGGGATGAATAGTGGAACATAGGGCATTTTTAGGACATTGGCATTATTCTGTGTTTTATTGCACAGGCAATGGATAGATACAGACCTTTATATATTTTGTCAAAACCTATAAAATTTTGTGGTGCAAAGTGTAAACCATTAAGTTATCTATAGACATTGATTTGTGTCAGTGCTTGAAATTTGTTCATCTATTTTAACAAATGTACCACACAAATATAAAATGTTATTGATAAGGGAAGATATGGGATGGATAAGGGGTGCGGTATATAAGAATCCCCTATATTTCTTATTTAACTTCAATGTAATCTAAAACTTCTCTAAAAATAAAGTTTATTGTATGAAAAGAAACATCACTAGCTATTAGGGAAATGCAGAACAAAGCTACGATGAGTTATAATTTCACACTTTGTAGATTGGCCATTAATAAAAATGTAGAATGGTGCAGCCTCTGTGGAAGATAGTGTGGTGGTACTTCAAGTGGCTAAATATAGAACTGTCATATGATCAAGCAATCCTGTTTTAGGAATATATTTGGAAGAACTGAAAGCAAGGACACAAACTAATATGTGCACACCTATGTTCATAGCAGCATTATCCACAATTGCTAAAATATGGAAGCACCTAAATGACCATCAGCTGAAGAATGGATAAACAAAATGTGTTGTATACATACAATGGAATACTATTCAGCTGTAAGAAGAAATTAAATTGGGATGCACATGACAACATGGGGGAATTTTGAGGACATTGTGTTGAGTGAAATAAGACAGTCCCAACTGGTCAAATATTGAATGTTCTCACAAAAATGAACTAAATGTTATGAGTGTTACACTCATGGAGTTAAACTCTAGAGTATAGGTTACTAGGAGATAGAATGTGGATTGAGAATGTAAGATGATGCTTAATGTATGTAGAATTGTTAAAAAGGTATACTGTAAAAATGTAGAAATGAATGCAGTTGGTGGAAACACATTATAGTGAGTAAAACTAATACTGCTGATTTATAAATGTGATTGTGGTTAAAAGGGGTAGTCTATGGACATGAATGTCAATTGAAAGGAAGCTAGAGATAATCTAGGGAATGTATAACAGTGATTTTATTGGTGGATGAAGATTATGGTTAATAGTATAAATATAAGAAGCTTCTTTTACAAAGTGCTAAAATATTGTGATACATGTAAAATTACAACTAATGTAACTTATGAACAATACTTATCATTAATGTGGTTGTATTTTTGCAACAAAGAAGATATTATATGAATTCTAAGGGACAACAATAAGGGGTTATAAGGGAGTATGGTATTTTTCCTTTGGACTAATGAAAACATTCTAAATTTGACTGAGGTGATGACAGCCCAACTCTGTGATGAAAATGAGAGCCACTGAGTATAAACTTTGAATGGGTTTTACTGGGCATGGAACTGTATAACACAATGAATCCTGTGGTGAAAGATGGTTGATGCTTAACAGAACAAATATGAGAATGCTCTCTCATGAATTATGACAAATGTGTAATACTAATCCAGGGTGCTAATAATCAGGTGAGTTGGGGGAAAAATACACCAAATGTAAGATATGGATTATAATTAGTAATATTTTGAAGATGATCTTTCATAGTTTATAACAAATGTTTCACAAAAATGCAAGATGTTCATGGTGGAATGATGTATGGGAGCCCTGTATGATGATATGCATGTTTATTTTGTAAGTTCACAACTTTTACTATACACTTATTATTTATGTACATTCATGTCTAAATGATATACAACAATAAAATATTTAAATGAAAAATACATGTAGCCAAAATTATGCTGGAAGATTTAGTCAGAAAATTTAACATATCATATTAATAAATGTTCAATAAATAGTGGTTGAATAAATATAGCCTTGGAAAAACCAATCTTTATAAAACACAAATATAAGCATGCCATTTTATTTTTCAAAAGACAATGAGAAGGACAAATACTATAGGAGAATATTAAATTATCATATTGTTGTTAAGTCAATTTTATTGATACATATTAATAAGCATAGAATTCATCCAAAGTGTATATGAAAGGTATTTGGTATAACCATATAGTTGTACATTCATCCCTTTGATCACTATTACAGCATTTTCATTATTTCAATAATAATAAACAAAAAACAGTCAAAAAGCAAAAA
>PVKH010000419.1:0-13575 GCA_004027955.1 Chaetophractus vellerosus
AGAAAAGCTTATTTTTCACTTATCACTCTTTGATGATTTAAAATTCGAATGTGTGTTAAGAAATCATATTTTAAGGACAATTTATAATTTTGTAACTTTTGTAGAGGTCTTTATTATTGTACTCCCCCTGCTGTATACAAGTTTATCTACTTAACCTGGCTATATGGCAGCCCCTGCTCCCCCCTTGACTAAGAACTTTTGGAGAGCAAGTCACTTCTGTACTCTGTGACTGGCACCAGAACTGGCACAGTATAGAGAAGCATGAGTGGAATAGAGGAAGGGAGGACTGAGTGAACTGGTTATCTGGCCCATCAATACTCTGTATGCCAGACTCCGACCTGGAAGAAGGCAAACCCTGCTTCTATTTTCCACTCTGTACAGCTCTTGAAATTTTCTACCTGATCTATGTGTATACATTGTGCTTGGTTCTTCCCAGCCCTGCCATCTTTTCCACTGACAGCACATTCCAGCCTGACATTCTTCCTCCTCGGGCGATATCTGTCTTTTAGGATTAGTCACATTCACAATCTACTTTTCTTCCTGACAATTCTCCTTCCAGTTTTGTGTCTATGTTATTTTGTGTTTTCTTCCAGACTATGATAAAACTCAATTTTCCCAAAAGGACTTAATATTAAGGAAGTCAGCCTTAATATTATGCACAATAGTATGTGTTTAAGTGTCTTCTTGTTAATGAATATCAAATTAAAATGAATAATTAAAATGCAGTAGTTAATCAATTAATTCAAATATAATATCAAATTAAAAGGCAAAGTACGGGAATCTGTGTGATTCACCAAGTTTGTGAAGATCTTGTTACATAAGAAAAATCTGAACCTCTGAAAATTGCATGTATTCCTAGTACATAGTAGGAGACAATGTATCTTTATCATGAGAACATGGCAGATCTTTAGCCTAAGTATGAAATATCTGAGGTGTTATCATGAGGAAGGAAGATTAAATGTCTTCTTTGTCATCTTCCAGAGCAGCCAGATTTTGGCTCCACATAAGAGCTAACTTTCTCAACCAGAACTGAGTCTCCATTGTAGAAGATGGTCACAAACAGGTGGGAGGTCATACGATAGGTACACTGTAGACAGAAGTCGCGCATCAGATGTTTGGTCGGACCCGATGACAATAAAAATTTTAACTCTCAGATCTTTATATTTGCCCTGATACCAGCACTGTAATGACATTCTGCATTTTAAAATAAAATCACTGAGTTTTATATAGAATTCTAGTCACAGAGAGACTCTTTTTCACAAACAAAATCCTTACACCTCTAAAAGTAGAAAGCACATGAGCTTTGGAGTCAGAGAGTCATGGATTTCAATCTTAGCCCTGCCACTTACTAAATGTAGCAAATTACTTAACCTCTCTCAAACTTCAGTTCCTTCAACTCACATTGTTGTTCAAGATTTAAAAGGACAGATGGAAAATGTCAAGAACATAGTAGGTGGAACAATGCTTGCTATTATTATTTCAATTGAGGTAAATTACATGATTTAAAGACATTACATATTAAAATCAGGTGTTGATTTTTTTTTCTTTTAAAGAAGAAAATCAGAAAATCAGAGCTGTCATTTAGCTACCTTTAGAGACCTACGTGTTTATTAAATATGTTTTCAAAAATACTCTCATGAACATACAGTCATTACAATCATCTATTTAAGATGATGCAAATATCTTTTATTTATTTCTCCCATTTGACTCCAAAGCTTTGGTGGGATTCTGAAAAATATTTATCCTCTAGAATAAGGAACTATTATTCTTTATATGTTTAAATATACCTACAAGACAATAATACCTACTCCTACAACTTTACCTGTTCGACCAAGCCCTGCATGACAGTGGATAGCTACTCTTCCTTCTTGTAAGGCAAAAGTCATCACCTTCACCATATCTAAGATGGTAGTGAGAGATGCTACACCATAATCCTTCCACCCAAAATTGTAGAAATAAACTGGGGAATAAAAAAAGAAAACAAAAAACATCAACATACAGAAAAAATATTTGCAAAGAACTTTGAAGAATATTAGCGAATTCATGAGACATGTAAATCTGTAAGGCAAATAGATCTTACTTGTCTATGGAGGACTGAAAAAACAGGCTTTTCACATTTTCAGTAAGCTTATTGTTATTTCTCACAAAGCGCATTTATATTACTTAAGACATTTCCTTCTGAAACTCAGAAAGAACTGTAGAAAAGTAGAAATTACAAATTAATAAGAATGATCTACACTAAAACTATTCAGCTATGGAAGAAAAGCATACAAGCTTTTGAAGCATGGAAATGTGTCTAAGTGACTGACAAATGGCTAAAGACGATAGTACATGAGATTCACCAAAAAAGAAAAAGGAGCTAGACACAAGCTTATTAAAAATACGTTCCCAAATTGCATAGGTTTCTCATTTCCAACCTGGCTTTGAATGATCTGCGCAGTAGACTCCATTCCAAAGCTCCTGTGAACGAAGGGACCTCTGGGATTATTGCATAAAGAATAACTGAGCAGAGCTGAGCCGAGCCAAGCCGAGCCGAGCCGAGCAGAGCAGGAAAAAGCCTCTAAGTGCTATCCTTGATAATTCATGAAGAGGAGTGGTGGAAAGGAACTTACTGCCAGCCTCCATGAAAGCTTCGGGAAGGTAAGTGAAGCCACTTTCTTGTTCCAGAGGGTTCCCACAGCTAGCATGCTCACCAGGACGCTGAAGGTTAATTACTGTTTTTATGCCACAGCTTAAAGGAAAAAGGAAAAAAGTGAGTCATACTGGGAGACAGCAGTCAAAACAAACAAACAAAAAAACACACCAAAAAACAAGAAACACCATTGTTGGTATTAATAAACATTATTAATTACTCTTAAAACCTTTATTTCTTATTTGAAATAAGCTCTTCACTGCCTACTGTTAAAATGGAAGCACTTTTTCATTTGAAGTCAAAAGTAATGAAAGAAAAAAACATTAATTCATTTACTGCGATATGTGAACAACAATAGCCTTTACCTTTGGAACTGCTCGATGATGTGGTACTTTTCAATGAGCTCGGTGGACGGGCGAGCCATGGCGAGTATGTGATCAGTTACCCTGAAGATGTGGGAGAAAGTACTGATGAGATGCATAAGGCTTAGAATGTCCAGCTTTAAGGACTTGAGAGAGCAAGATATCAAGCCCCTACTTTTCTATGATTCCAACAATCTATAAGAAACTTCTTACACAAATCTGGCTTCAGTTTTGCATCATGATTAGGGCTCTAATCCTAGCTTCTTAAAAACCCTGGAAAAAACTCTAGGACAAAGTATTTGTGGACTTCAGCAAAGTGTTTTCAAGCACTCTCAAGGGATTCTAGTGTTCACAATCGAGAAACCTCAGCAGGAGGCAAAGGTTAACAGTGTGGATCAGTTATCCAAAGGTTTGTGACTAAATGAAGAGGGCCACCTGGAAGACATTTTGAGTTACTGCACCATCTGAACAGCAGTTACCCCATGTGTTAAGTGGGGATAATAATGTCTGATTCATAGGGTTGGTTGTGAGAATGAAATACGATGTGGATGTAAAGTCTTAAGCACAAACTCTGGTATGTAATGATGAATAAATGCTGAGGTACTATACTTTAGCGGAAAAAAAAAAAGATCTAGTCAGTTGAGCCTGGTTTCAAATGCTGGCTTTTCTACTTTCTAGCTATGTAGCAAAGTACTTAGTCCCTCTGTACCTCAATTCCTTCATCAATAAAATGGTATTAGTAACGCCTGCTTCACAAGAGTTTTGTGAAGATTGGCGAGGATAATTTGAAAGCATCTAGCACAGTGCCCGGCCTATATCCAAACAAGTGTTTACTGAATGAATGAATGAATAAAGAGGCCCAATAAGTGGCTGTCCCTCTTGTTAGGGTTCTGGCTCCACTATGTTCTGTTAGAATCCTGTCAGCACCTCGCAGAAGATACGTAAGGTGTCTATCAAAGCTGTGGGCACCAGAAGCTAAGAGGAGCAATGGAGACATTGGGTACACTGGGTGGGGTCCAAAGGATCCCCCTTGGGATCTAATGGGGCTCAGTGTTTGGCACCCTTAAAAGGTATTCTTAGTTTAAGATGGGAGAGATGTGACTTGAAGACAGCAGAGGTGAAAAAGAATCAGAGGGTTTATTCAACAATAAATCAAAAATAGTAATGTGACCTTAAGCTGCATGATTAGAAATCTGGTTGTCTGACTACACCTCAGGAACAACGTTCATGTCTTCGTGCCACGTTTTAAGAAAGACAATGAGGGAATAAAAGATAATCTGAGAGAACAACAATGACAGTGGACCCCTGATTATCTCACTACATATGTAGCCAGAAAATTCAATATGTAAAAGCACAGATTGCAAGTTAAAGTGGTTAACAAATAGCTAATTTATAAATGTATTCTTGCTGTATAAAATTATTCACTACTGAAGTTCTTTAAACATAGAATTCCTCTAAGTATATTTCAAATATGATTTATCAGTATTTTTCAAATGTCAGTAAATCAAAAAGGTATACTTGAATAGCTTACTGTTAAATAATAAAAAGCAGTAAAAATCAATAATGATATTAATTCCATTTACAAGCCATAAACAATATAAGCCATCTTATGTTGTCTGCTAAACTGGCAGTTAATACTATTCCTATTGAGGTAGTCTTGAAGTATATTAGTGTGAAAATGTGTTCTTTTTATATAGAATACAGTAACAAAATTAAAATGAGGCTAAATGCTTGCACATATGAAACACTACTTATATACTTCATAATTTCTCAAATTTACAGCTGAACATTTTTATTATTTCTAACAAATTCTAAATATAAGAGCTATCTAAATTTCTCACTTTTTGGATACAATTTACACACATCATTTCACTTTAAAAAGATACAAACCCTACAAGGTTGGTTTTATTGGAAATTGAGGTTCAGAGTGCTTGTGTGAATAGCCCAAGATCACACAGCATCTCCAGTGGCAAAGCCAGGGTTGGAAGGCAAGAAAACTCTGATTTCAAAACCCCAGACTCTTTCTCCCATATTCCATTGCTCTGGCATTATGTCTCCATTCCTTTACCCTATTCAGAATTAGATAACAGTTACAGAAGACTGAGAGAATCAATTACCAGGATGAGTAAACTCCCGTAATGGCTTGCTCCTCCTCACTCCAGCGGGCTGGGTTCTCATACTTGCAGGCCCTACCACCACATGCCATGGAACAAGCCATGTGTCCAGGAATGACATGTCGTAAACGCTCTCCAACTTTTGTGTACTTTGGTGTTGGGCGTCCTGAATTTCCTAGAACAAACAAGAAGGGAAGATTCAAAATTTCACTCTCCAAATGGAATAGTTACGTGGGAAACAACTTCCATTTTAACTCAGGTTTAATTCCCTTCATCTTGTCAAGAATAAACCCATTTCCTTTTCATCATAAGTGCACGGTATCTTAACATAAAAATAGCTTTTACATACAAAAATCTCCACTTATTACATTGCTAATGAAGAGGAAGAAACTATAAAAGCACACCTTTAACAAGGGGTAAGATTTGTTCAAAAACTCCTTTTTTAATGAAAAACACAAAGCATGTGATCATTTTATCTCCTAACACATATACACTAAAATTCTTAGCATAAAAGACAGTAAAAGTATAATACAGAATTAATTGTCAAAGTTTAAAAAGGTATAAACACAGCACAACCTATTCACACTCCTTATATTTAAATTCAATGGTTTGGCAATCCTTAAGAAGAAAAGAAGCTTTACTTTTTCTCTCGGGGAAAGTTGGGTCTTTCTCTGCACAGCTGACGGAGGACACGGCCACCATCACCTGGAGAGAGGACGAGGAGAGCACCTTGGTCACAGAGCTGCGCCGCCGCTGCTGCAGCCGCAGCAGAGGGTCTGAAGTAGAGTGCCTCCGGCCCTGGAGAAAGGTGCTGAGGAAATTCACCGCAGAGAGCCGGCGAGGCGGGTCCTGCATGGTCGCTGGGGCTCCCAGAAGGAAAGAGCTAGAGGCAAGTAGATCTCAACCCCCAGCCTGCTCAGTGATGAAGTTACACTGAGAGATGTGCATCATTCTGTATGATCTAACAGCTATTCAGGATAGGCTGACTCGTTTCCATAGTGACAAACAAAGAAACTACTGATTCCCATTTAGATCTGTAGAGGCAAAATGCTATATGAATGGATTGCCTTTTGGACAAATTGTTCAAATACAGGGACAAGTAATTTGTACTTTAAACTCATTATTCCTAAATCAGGATTACTCTATTTTCTTTCTCAAACATACTTAAAAGATCTGACTGCTCAAATAATTAACTCCCCAAATACTGCAATGAATTTAGAGAAAATGTCTCTATGACACAAACATTGCCTTTTATACAAAAACTAAAAGGTTTAAATGCTGTAATTTCTTTCATCTCTATTCTCTGGATATTGGGGGAATGGGGCGTTTCTCTTTCTATGCTTGTCTGGAATGGGAGGTAGATAAAAAGTTAAGAGTAATAGAGTGGGATATGCTGGACAACTTATAACATTTATTAAAAGATCACTCAATTTTTCATAATCAGAAACCTCCTATATTTTCTTGATAGAACTGGTAAAGAAACAGTTGGGTAGGATAAACAAACATATCTGTAAGGAGAATTGGGTTTTTCATATCGTGAAAATATGAAATTAAATGTCTTTTGTATTAATCATATTTCATATTTTCATTTTCAGGGTGTGAAAAACCCAATTCTGGCTTATGCCTTGATTCGGATAGTTATAGTAGTCATGCCTCTCAAAAACATAATTCTCAGCCTTTTGTCACTGACTATGGGGAAAATAAGAAGCTTAGATAATGCCTTGGGGGAGGCATAGGAAAAAAATTCACCAAGTATCACATTTTTTAAGGAACTGGATGAGGGGGAGGCTTAAACTTGAGGAAAAAGGATATAAAGAAAACAAAAACTGGAACAACAGCGCAATGTTCTCATTGACAGCCTCCTCCCTTGTTAATGGTTGCCTGTGCCCTCTCTCTGTACAGATGGGATTTCAGCCATGTGCAGACCAAAAGCAACCTACAGCTCTAGAAGCTCTTTTTTTGTTTTGTTTTGTGTTATTTTAATGGTTAAAAGCTAAGCAAGATCCTTTTTCAATGCCTCCTCCTCATTTCCCCAACAATACGCACTTTATCAAATAAAACACAGACGTGGAAGTCCAAATTGGTGTCCAAATTATTCCTCCATGTGTAGCACATGCCCTTGTTATTTGGGACACAATAATGGACTTAAAAAAAAAAAAAAGTAAACAACCCAGAAAACACAACTTCTCTCTCTGGAAGACATTCTAGGCAAGGATGGAAAGAACCTTCAGGGAAATAACAGGAACAACAGTTCCCTTTGACTGGCACAGAGATTTACAGGAGAGGAGAGACGTGAAGATAAGGCGAGAAAGGCAAGTTGGAACTCAATGGCAGAAGGCTCTAACTACTTGATTAGGGAGATTTGAGCTTGTTATGTGGGTAAAAGGGAATCTTGAAAGGTTTCTAAGGAAGTCTATGTGCTTCAGAGTGTGCTGCATTCTGGACGGCTAACCCAGCTCTGGAGAGAGATGGCTGGAGGAGCATGCAGTGGCCTCCGCTGGAAGGACCGAGGGCATAAGTGGGAATGTGGGTGTGCACATGGAGGCTAAGCCTGGATGGGAGATGCTTCAGAGGACGGATTTGGGTGCTGGAGAAAAGGAGAGAGTGGAGATGATGTCGTGACTTCCAGCTTAAGTGAGCAAGACATTAAAGCTGGTTAATACAGGGAGCCCTGAGGAGAAGGCCTGTGAGAAAACTCAGCAAGCTCCATTTTAGACTAAAGGTCTTTAAAGCAGTAACCAGTCCCAGTCAGTCAGTCTGAAATGCTTGCTTGATGTCTGGAGAACTGACATCTCAGGACATCTACATTTACAGAAGAAAGTCAAGAGCAACTCTGCTTTCAACTGTAGTGAGTGAAAACTAACTTGATGAAGGGGAGGAGTTCCTTGGACCAAGATGACTGAAGGGATGGTTTATGTATCACCTCAAGAATAATTTGCCTGTGAAATCGTAAGAACTGGGTTGACCTCAAATAAACATGTAATAATTGAGCTGACTCGAGATATTATACGGTCAGTGACCCTGTGTCAGTATCTCTGAGGAAGTTCAGCCTAATGCAAACAAGGAAATCTGAAAGGTGAAAGAAGCCCTTTCAGCATGCTGGCTCATTGTCCTTCCACAACAGGATGCTAGGAATGGGTCTTGTTTTGATTAGGCAAATGCAATGGAACTTTCCCCATCTTCTACTTCTGAGTATGACAGACAGGGACTTGAGCTTCCATTTATTCTAGACAAATCAGAAGCTTCGCACCCCACTTGTCTGAAGGGTTGCTCCAAAAACTACTCCTTGGCAAAATGCTCGATGCACAGCAAAATTCATTTTTTTAAAATTAGTTTTTGTTCAGGCTACATAGAGCTTTATAATAGCTAACCCTCTAGACTAATCTTTACTTTTCCATACATCCCTTGCCACCCTTGTTCATATACATATGGGTTTTCTGTACATTTGTAATCATACTGCAAAGTCATTTTTAAAAATCAGTATAGCAAAAATTTCCCATCTTTCTTTGTTCTTCTTGAAATTTTAATTTAATGAAAGCATAATGATTATAACACACCAAGCTGATGCATCATAATTTATCTAATCATTCTTTAGCTATTAGACATTTAGGCTATTAAAAATTAAGACATTAAACATTTTCCGGACTAGAACACTTTTATTTCTATCTTTTTCCTTCAGTAAATTCCTAGAGATGACACTGGTGAACAAAATTAATTTTGAAAGTTCATATTTTTATTTAGGTGAGTCTTTACATGTTTCAAGAACCAAGTATGAACCAAGTTAAAGAAGATGAAATAAGGAAAATTTTTAGCAACTAATCACAGGCTTGTTCTGAAGTCAGAGAGACAGTATTAAATTTCTCTACCTCAAGAATAGAGAGATGCCAGCCCTAATAAGTTTTTGTGCCAACGTCCCTTACCTCAAACTTTTTACTATCTCCATTATGGATCATCTTCTAACCACAAGTTTTATTCATAAGATGTTGCCAAAAGACAATCACACAAATGACTTTAAAAGGATTGCTTTCCAATTCTTAGGATAAAAGATATTATACTTGTACCAAAGCTGTCTGACTTTTTGTATTCTTTTTGAAAATACCTATTTTTTAAATTTTGTGGATCAATTTAGTTAGTTAAATATGCCCAAACTTGGTTTCACACATCTGTAAGAAAGTAAATTTATACTACCACCTAAAAATCAATGAAAACATTTAAATTGGGATAAACTATAGGCTGCTAATGATGACCTATTCAGGCTTTTAGAAATACATTTTAATTTTAATAAATTACCAATAGAGGGAAAAAATACCCAGAAGCCTGAAGGTACCTATTTTTAGGTAAACAAAAGCAACAAGACTACTTAATTTCCATTTCATGTTTTATATATAAAACGGGGAATTTTAAAAGAGTAATTTTATGAATGATAGTGCTTTCAACAGAAACTTAAAAGGTAAAGAGCCTGTATTAGTCAGCCAAAGGGGTACTGATGCAAAATACCAGAAATCTGTTGGCTTTTATAAAGGATATTTATTTGGGGTAGAAGTTTACAGTTACCAGGCCATAAAATGTAAGTTACTTCCCTCACCAAAGTCTGTTGCCACATGTTGGAGAAAGATGGCTGCCAACATCTGCAAGGGTTCAGGCTTCCTCTTCCTTTTAAGGCTCCATGGTTCCAGCTCCTTCCAATATCAGCTTTAGGCTGGGATAAATCTTGTCTCTCTCCTGGGGCTTGTTCCTCTCCAGGCTCAATTGCTCTGCTCTCTCCACAAGGTCAGCTGTAGACTATCAGGCTAACAGCTCAGCTCTGGGGCCTCTGCTGTGTCTAATGGAGCCTTCTCTCCTACCTCACGAATCTGCTTCTCTGTGTGTTTACTTCCTGGGGCTCCAATATAAAAAACTCCAACTTTCTCTTCTGCCATGTCGTTTTTCTCTCAACATCCTACTGACATGGCCCAATCAAAGCCTTACTCATTATTTAATCAAGTAAAAGTGAAACTTCTGAATCCAATCCAATCTAATATGCCCAGAGGAACAGATCAGTTCACAAACATAATCCCATATCTATTTTTGGAATTCATAAACAATATCAAACTACTACAGAGCCTTTTTTCTGGAAGGCACAGAGCCTTTAGAACTTCACTATCACAAACTGTTCAACTTTCTGATATCCTTTCCTCCTGTCTCCATAGTTATAGGTTATTTGTAGGTCATGAGAAGCAACATTACTGTTGCTTTCCCACTTACTTGCTAACAACTGGTCTGTTTATTTCTTTCTTCTCTGACAACATATTTTTCAAATTACATAAGAAAAATATTCTCTGTTTTCTATATCCCATGAAAATAAAATCATCAAGACCATCTCTTGGTTACATCTTAGCTCTCCCCCCACTTTCAAATATGCTGTCTCTAGAAAAAACTTGTGGTACAAGAAAAACTAGTAAAAAAATACAAAAGATAATCCCCATGCCCAATCCGATGTTCATCATTACATAAAAGCCTCCTTCCAGAGCAGGAAGATGTGGGTGTTGTGCTATAGTCTACAGATCATAGCTCCTTTGTAGTCACTGGCCTTTGCATATAGGCAATCAGACTTAACCAAATTCAGAATAATATTTAAGGAACCAATGAAATACTGGTCATTGCAAATGTGAAATTACCTACACTGGTGATAAGCACAATAAGCACCATAATGAAACCCACTAAAAGGCATGTATTAGTACTCAGCCTTTTCCTCTTTAATATTATGAGTGATTAAAACACTGAAAAGCCTAAGCAAAAATGGAACTTACTTGGTAATTTCCTTCTATATTCAAGATGTCAGAGAGAGCTAATAACTTCTATTACAACAAACTCATGTAACAAGACTTGTCAATCAGGTGGGATTGCTAGAGGTCCATCTATTCTCCTTTTTAAGTCCACTAAGGAGTCACTTCCCAGCTTCTTGTTTTCCACCTTTTTTTGTGATAGCAGGCTCACTTCTCACAAGGCAACTAACTATGCAACTGTTAGACAGCTCCAGATGCTTTCTAATGTTCAGTCAAAATCCATTTCTCTATAAACATTAGTTTTAGTTCTTCCCTCTGAAAATTAAAACAAAAAACTTCTCATTGATTTGTAAGGTTTCAAAATTCAATTAGAACCTCTAGAAGACTTTCCCCATTTGGGCCATATTCTCTCAATTCTTTCAAACATTCCTGGCATAGGCCATTGTTTCTAGATCCTTCACTATAACACCCCTTCCTCTTAGTGCCCTTCCTACTCCCTCACAGATAAACTTCTGAAAGGGTTGATTGCATTTGCCATTTCCATTTGTGACCTGTCTCATCCTCAACCTGTTTAACGCTGGCCTTGCTTCCACCGTCCATTGAAAACTGTTCTTGCTAAACAAAGTCACCAATGACCTCTGTTTCAACGTGGACTCTTCATAGTTCTCATATTAGTTGACGGCTCAGTAGCATGCAACACAGCTGAACACTGTAGTTTTAATTTTAAAATATTTTTGGAGATTTTATTTTGAAACAATCTCAAAGTACAGCACAGAGTATTTTTTCTTGAATGATCTGAGAATAAATTGCAGACATGCTGTTCCATTACCCCACATAAATTAGTGTGCATTTCCCATAAAGATGATCTTCACAATTCCCCCAAATTAGAAAATTATGATTGATACATTACTACCCTAGATTCCTCAGTCTTCATTCAAGTTTCACTGATCATCCCAATAAAGTTCTTTACGGTAAAAGGATCCAGGTCAGAATCACATGTGGTATATAGTTGTACTTCACTCTAAAACAAGTTCCTCTTTCCCTTGACTTTGATGACCTTGACATGTTTGAAGAGAACAGGCCAGTTATTTTGTAAAATGTCTCTCAATTTGGGTTTGTCTGATGTTTCCTTATGATTAGATTCAAGAAGCCTTGGCATTTATTAGTGAAAAATGGCATTTATAAACCATTTAATGTGAGATTGCTGTATAAGTTAATAAGCGTTTTTATAAATGTATTGTTTGCAAGAAGAACATTTCTGAGTTATAGCTCAGCCTGTTGAATTTATAATGTAAGCATTACTTAACACAGTATAAAGATGAAAAGACAACAAAAATATCTTCCTACTTCTCCTCATTGCAACAAAACCCTTTAACTGGGAGAATTTTATTCCCCTCACTTTGCTCTTCCTCCTTCATGTCCCACTTATAATATTCAGAGAGCACTTGGATTATGGATCTGAATAGAAAAATGCTTTCAAATAATCATTAGCCCACATATCAGTAACTTATGCCTAAAGACAGGATGGAGTTGTAAAGTGCTATTATAATGCAATATTATTGTTAAGGCAAGGGTTGACTTTTTTGTTTTATTTTGAAATGGCATGTCCTGAAATAAGTAACAATATGAAAAAAATAAAGGCTCTCTCCATGGCCTGAGCAAAAAGAACAACTGTATTACATACACACATTTATATCTGTCTGCCTGCCTGCCTATCTATATATCTATGTATCCATCCATCCATCCATCCATCCATCCTGAAAACCAAGGGTTCACACTGGCACTACCAATTCCAGTCCCACAGCACAGGGTTCATTTTAATTTCCTCCCTTTCTGAAACCTGGCTCTATCACCCTTAATGCGTTTACTGCTGCTGCCCTCTGCTTCTAGGTGGATGCCTCCCTCACCCCATCTGGACTCTGACACCCCGAGGCAGGCCGTGGTTGCTATCCCATTTGTGTGGATGCCCTCCTCATGCTGGCTGTGCTCTGACGCCTGTTGCAGGGCCACCTTGCCATGACAGGAGCCCTCCTGACTGCCCCCAGCTCTGTGTGCCAGGCTCCTTCACTTGGGTCCTGATGCCCTGTGTCAGGCCATCTTCCTGTGTGGACGTATCCTGCTTGGCCTCCTCCTCAGCTTGCTGGGCTCTCATACCCTGTGTGAGCCATCACCCCTGGGCACAGGTACCCTCCTCACCCAAACTGGGTCCCACACCCCACTGGTGTAGATACTCACTTCGCTTGGCCCCACTCAGTGGCTTTGGGACTAAACTGTTCAGGAAGGAAAGGGAAAGGAAGAAGAGAAAGCTCCTTTTTTAAATTAATTAATTAATTAATTAATTTATTTTTAATTTATTACATATCCCCCCCCTTTCTGCTTGCTCTTGCTGTGTGTCCATTCTTCTGTGTTTTTCTATGTTTGCTTCTTGTCTCCCCCCGTCTTTGCGGCGACGCACTGAGTCGGCCCTCCACGGTGGCGGCTCGCTCCGTTCGTGGGTGGCTCCATTCCGTTTTCACAGGCGGCTCCGCTCCATGTTTTGCGGGCAGCAGTCCTCCATGTTTTTGCGGGCTGCCGGCTTTCCGCCGGTGGTTCGCAGGCAGCAGCTCCGCTTTTCACGGGTGACTTTGCCATGCCCGTGGTGGCTTTTTGCCTTGTCCACGGCGGCTCTGCGCCGCCCACAGCGGCTTGCCTTTCTCAAGGCC